>JABYPW010001076.1:0-18038 GCA_016880775.1 Phymatotrichopsis omnivora
TTTTTTTTTTTTTTTTTTTTTTTTTACTTGTACTCTATGGCAGATAATTTACGAGAGCTTCAAAGGGAATTGTTTTATTGTTACTGGAGGTACGAGGGCGGAGCCCCTGTATGCGAGGACGATCGCAGCGAGGACAGGAGGGTAAGTGAGATGGGTGTGCGAGAGGAACAGCGTCAAGTACTTCTAGGCCTAAGTAAAAAGTACTTTCACATTAAGAGCCGCCCTGGACTCAGGCGCTTATGCTGCGGGTTGTTATAAACCTACATAAGCGCTCTTTAGGATCCAGTGATTACTAATCTGCATTTCTGTGTTTCTTTGCGCTGGCTGGAGGTTGGAAACACAATTATTGCCTCGCATACATACGCAACCTTCGAAAAGAAAAAATCTGTGAAGGCCACCTAGTGAGATTTTACCTCTTTTTTTGCCCTCTGCATTATCAATTGAATTGCTTTTGAAACTTTTCTTTCGGTCGCAGTCAACATAACCATAAAAATTTCGCTAAACAAAACACAGCTCCCACATTACCCCTCTATCTCGTCCTGTTCACCACCCCTCCATCTTGTCCCATTTAACACCCTCCATCTTCCTATTTTATCTCTATACCCTTTTCGTTTCCAACAACAATCTTGCTAACCAACTCAGCAGATTCCTTCCAGTCACAAACTTTTCCGCCCGACAGCGATCCATGCATGTTGCTTTGGATTTCAGAGCCCAACTACGGCCTTTCCTATCCTGCGATTAGTCTCTATTGTGGTTACTCCCCAGCTCTTCCAAGTCATCATCGTCAACTCACTCTGACTGCCCATACTCCCAGCACAATTCGATACTTCCAGCCAACTCCTCCGCATTGCCTTCCCAAGTCGTCGCCTTCACCCACCTGGGCCTGCCGCCCCCTTCTCTTGGGGAGGCTTGGAGATGTAAGTATCTCAATTGTGATAGTGGAAATGAGTTTTTTGGTACGTACTGTCACAGCTTCTGCACTTCTGTGTTCTATCTGTTTTTGAGTTTCACACAGTTCCTTCTCTTTGATTTTATGATGGGATTTATACTCTAGTAGGGCCCACTTATAATAGGGGTATCTGGCATTTCTTGGCATATTGTACAAAATTTCTCGGCGAATGTCATGTGATTTGTGATAGATTTTTGATCGTCAATTAAGTGGAAGCAGTGATGAAGGGTATTGGTAATCCGAAAAAAATGATTAACCAATTCGTCAAAAAGCAATTCTGATATTCCAGAAATCATCCCCTCACCATATCGTTGTATTTACGTTTGACAATGGCAGCGGACATGCAGCGAAGGCCGAAGATGCTTTGGTGGCGAGGCTAAATATCTAAATATAGTAACACTTGGCACATCTTGGCACATCTTGGCGTACTATTACAAAATTCCTTACCCCTTCCATACTAATCATCGTAATTTTGTCTTCATCGCGATCTCTATCATCACAACCACGACACAATTAATTGAAAAAATGATAATAGAGATTTGTTGTATAGGTTAACTATTATTCTCCGTTAAAAAAAATTACCTATATGTGTGTGGTTTCATGTAGCGAGCGTTGCGAATTTTGGTAATTTTGAGGTACCACCCGTAAGTAGCCCCCACCATATTACTGTGAGGAAAAAAAGTGATCGCAACCTGTCCTATTGGGCTGATCTCGCGCCCAGATAGAACGATTGGCTCAGAAAGAGTTGCGATCATTTACCTTCACACCTGAGTACATAGCAAAGCGAATGCTGTGCGATGTCGTGTCAATGAATGGTCGAGTGGTTACCGTACTATGGTATGGAAAATAGTGATCGGAATCTGATTAAGTAGAGTGCCCATTGGTGCAGGGCTGCTCTGCTCCTATAAGTGCTTTTCCTACTCATTATTATGCAGGAAAGGGTGATCCGTAACCCCTATCCTATTGGGCTGATTTCGCGCCCAGACAGAACGATTGGCTCAGAAAGAATTACCGTCACACCCGTACATCCCAAAGCGCTGGGAGCCTTGGCGGACTGAAAGTTACTCGGCGTAACCATTGGCATGAGCTCTGGCGACTGGTAACAAAGGAGCTTGACACCGTACCGGTACATAGATTCGAGCTACTTACAGGTAACTTTGACGCTCACACACCTAGAATCACTCGCCTGGCTACGCCTGGCACATCCGGCATGATAACTCGTTTTGTCCCTTTCTATCCTAGCATAAAAATACACCTCATCTATCTCGTCTATCTCGCCTATCCCATCTAAACCCTCCCCCATTAGCTATGTCAGAGCTAAGCCCCGACACCCCGTCTAACCACAAATAAATCCTCTTCTTTCAAAACAAAGAAAGAATCATTTGCCTTATCTGTGCTCCCCCTCGTCGCAGTGATCTATCTTTGTTTTGGAAAACGAAAATCACTAGTTTATGCAGCTGGTAATAGTAATCAGAGGCAAAGAGCTCATGGAACTCTCCACAAAGCAGTTTATGGATCCAATGGGCGGATCTTGTGGCAAGTGGATGTCGAATTTGACGAGGATACAAATGACGAGACAGAAGTCCTAAAGGGTGAGATATCTTCAAATACACATTTTGAATGGGACTTAAATCTAACTTTCGATTAGTCTGGAGGGTTGGCAATATCAAGGACGCTTGTAATTATCCCCAGATATAATCAGTTCTCAGATTATCAATATCGAAGTGTTCTGTTTGCTTACCACATTGAACAGATGAAGAAAGCGATAAACAGCGCCCTACACGTTCAGAAGTACTACTCAGAATTGTGAACGAAGCATGCAGCCAAACACTCATCGATAAGCACGTCAGAAACATACCGATCACCTTCAGCGACAAATCTGTTCTTAAACTAGAACAGAAAGCATGTGTAGGATATGAAGAGGTCGACCCAGAAGATGGAAATCGTTCTTTAATTCAGGGGAAGGACAATCTTTCTATAACGCAGGGGAAGAAAAACCGTTCCCTAACCCAGAGAAAGAATCGCTCTCAAATGTGGAGGATGAAAAGTCTTTTCAGAGCACATTGCTATCGAGTGAGTATCCATTGAAAATGGCTTATTCCAACCTCTCTTTCATTTTGCTTATTGCTTTCGGACGAATTTTGCGCTATCGTCGGGACTGTAGTCGGCAATCTAAGTTCGAAAAACTTAAATACAGAATTCCCTTTGATACTCTTGGAAGAAGAGCTTCGCGTCATATATGGCTTCAAGATCTCGACCTTAGGACTCGAAAGAAGTGGGAGAGGAAAAACGACTTGCCTCGTTTATAAACTGGTAAGCAGGTGTTTAGGAAGAATCGAGATTCAAAATAGAATGCCACCTTACCAGGTATGTGATTCCTTAATTATTATCTGGGATTTTAATGAATATTGAAAACGCCGACTAATAAGTAAACTGCAAAATAGGTTCTTCTAACCCGCTCGTCAGTGTTGGCTTACAAGCTTGGCCGCCAGACAAAACGCCTCATTGATTTTCGGAGGGGAATATCACGGACAAAGTCGAGGACGATCTATGGGCCGGCATAGACGGTTATGATAAAGAGATTATGGATACTATCACATCATTGAAAGGTGATGATTTCCCACTTGTTTGTGCCTTTGATCACTTTTTAAAACTATTGGAAAATACGATTAAGTTTGCTACCCTTGCACATTAAGGCGAAGATTTACTCAATATACGTTAGGTACGTGGACCGGAAAGACTCCTCTGCATGGAAAGGTTGCTCTCCAAGTTGCAAAAATGACCATCGAATGCTGGACTCGAATAAGTGTAGGGGAAGGCTTAGCAATAGGCCCCATTCCAGGAAATCATAAAATGTGGACTTCCAAATTTTCAAAGATGAATATTGGTGCACATTCATTCACTATTTGACATATAAGCTTCTGGAATCAACAGTGTTTATTGAAATAATGGGTGTCATCAAAGGGTCAGCATCAGCAGAAACACAGTTCAAACCGCTATCAAGGGAGAAGTTTCAATCTAAAAGCTTTAGGATTGCTCTTAATTTCCATTCCATAGACCAAAGAGACTGGCCCTATGACATTCATAAGATATATGAGAAGCAAAACTCAAGCGGCAACTAGGACATGTCACTAAGGGGTCTGCTTGGGTATCAATAAAGGCCAGTCATTGCCTCTATATTGTTAGGGATAAGCCTCTACACCCTAGTAGTCCTAAGAAAGGTAATCAGCAGGTTAACCTGAGGTCAGCTTAAGCTAGTCTACAGACTCCTCAGCCTATTGCCGTGCCTACCCATGTACCTAGTATATGCTCAGGGTATTACACTTAGACCCAACAAATCTGGACCTACCTCCTATCAAAACTAAATAGGAGTTATAGAACCTATCTCTTTGCAATTAAGTTTGTATATACATTATAGTTCTATAGCATCAAAGTGGCATTTAGGGAATCATATTTATTTGGGTAACTATGATGTTTGCTTTGTTTTCTAGTGTGATTTCAAAAAGTGTTTGGAGGTTAGTGTTTGAGTTTTGGCAGTTGTGCTGTAGGATTTTAAAGACTAGATATAGGCTGAACCTCTACTGGATTTTGCTACCATCATTCACCATTTATAGTTCTTTGTAAGAATGGGGCCAGTCTCATACTCTACAGTTGAGATGCTAGCCTCTGCTATCGGTTTCCCATGGTCAACTAAGCCCTAGTGCTAAAATGACCTTTTGGCCTCCTACTCGATGACACACACTGAGGTTACTTCCATCTCCCCCAGGCCTACCATTATCTAGTTGCAGTTCCCTTCAAGTGATCAATTGCTCAATCTGGGTATAAGTGATGTGCATAAACCACAGGACATGAACAGATCACCAGGTCTCCATGTGCATCCAGTTAGCATCACTACAGCCTGACATGCTCTTCTAACTAAAGTTTAAAGCCTACAAGCAGTGCTCAATATAGTCAGGACTGAGAGGATCACCAGGTCCCCTTGTGGAAGTAAAGTGATCAATGCTTCCTGACTAGCTCCCACTTTATAAATTTATAGCCACTGCTACCACCTATACCCAATGACAAATAATCATCAATCAGGTAGCCCTGGTCATGCACTTGGTGAGTTTTTTATGGGTACTAGAGCCTCTAGGGTTAGATCTGCCCCCCTGTAAAGGAGAGTATACTCAGGTTGATATATTCTTATAACCTTAACTGGATTGCAAGAGAAATGTCTAAGACTAAAGTCTAAGCCCTCTATGACTCTCCGGCTTGACCATATGCTATAACATCGGTATAAAGCCTAATACGTAGGCAAATATGTATTCAGCTATCTTGATTCTTGTTTGCACCTTGAGCCCCCAAGGTTAGAGGACTAGTACTGGCATCTATCCTCTCGAGCTAGAAGGCCTGTAAGCATCACCAAGGTCTATTCTACTATGGCTTAGAGAGTATTTACCCATGCTTCCCATTTAGTATACTTAGGCTGTGTGCTTCCTGGTAACCACCACAGTACCTTGCATGACCCCTGGGATCCTCCTACCAATACTAAGTAGCTAGAACTGCAAGGTGTTAGACAACCCCCTGTGCAAGCTATAATAACCAAGTGTTCCTATTCCCTGGATAGAACCAGTATAAACCTAGAGGTGTTCTATCTCGACGATCAGCTTAAGCAGATACACAACTGCCAAACTAAAAGGTGTTTAAGGTATGATTTACCCCTCAATTTTCAATCATTAGTACCATGACTGCCTACACCACTACAGGGCCACAATACCTACAAACTCGCTTGGGGGTACCAGTCTATCAGGTAAGGTGCCCTCCTCTAAGGTGAGCTAGGTATGGCTACCAACCATGTGGTCTTCGAGTTGGATAGTTTTCAGGACTACCTACCCCTCTTATTCCTATATTCCCTGCCCCAGTATTAACCTAGGTAGGACTATGGCAGGTGTTTATAAGTCTAAACTTGAGACATTCGTAGTACTAGGTAGTGGGGTTCATTCTCCATGATCTAGTAACTTTGCAGAGTTTGTTGAATAGGACTACCTTGTTTACTAATTGTGGGACTTAGTCCTCAGTTATTCTGATAGCTACTCCTGTGAATGCTCCTCCTAATAGGTTTTTCTCTCTTTCCTCCAGAGATTTTAGGTACCTTGCTACTGAGATTTCAATGTCTATGACATTGAGGAGCTAGTGTCTAAGGGCATAAACTGGTATTTCTCCTAATGGGGCTGTGTGGACTGAGTGGAGGATCATTTTGATGTTTGTTGCTGTGACTCTGAATGCTTCTCTCTCGACTTCTAGGTTGGTAGTCTTTCTTGCAATAAAGTTCAACTCATATAAGTAGGGGTTATACTTACTGCTTGAATTCTAAGGGGGGTTGTGACAATGATTGTAGACTTGTGGTTGACTCTTACAGTGATGACTCTGAGACTAATTATGGCTCCTTTGTCTGCGAGTATTTTGATGAAATATGCTCTAAGTTTTTCAGGGTCTGCTCTAGCGATCATTGGGTACACTATGTTAACTGTAGGGAAGTGTAACCCTCTTCTTGCTGTTCGGTATGTTTTTGCTTTAGTGTTTTGTGTTCACAATTTTTGTACTGGGGGGGCTGTTCTATGGCTATCTCTTTATGCCTATGTATTTTGCTGGTTGTTGCTTGGTTCAGGGTCTGTGATGAGTGGGAGGGGTATAGTGCTTTCTTTGTAGGTACTTAGTTATGTTATGGCCAAGGATTTTTGTATGCTGTAGGCAGGGGCAAAGCTTGGGTAGAAATCCTGGGAGGGTTATTATGGAGTTATTTTCTAAGTTATTATCCTATCTTTCAGGGTCCTGCTTTCTCTTTCTATTTGGGCTTCTCTTGGTCAGCTAATTGGGATGACTGGCACCACCAGTCCTTACTATGTTTGGTATTTCTAGTCTTTGATGGTGTTTGTTAATGCTCTCATGTATTGCAGTTCTCTTTCCTAGGTTTTGAGCTTATTATTGAGGTTATTGATTGTACACTATACCTCATACTAGTTGTTATGCATGGTATCAAGTTTTCTGCAGATGTGCCCAAGGGTTGTGAAGATTGTAGCATAGATATCATTACTATTATATGTCTTTTTGAAATTTTCATCAATCATGGTCTGGAAAATCTTTCCCTATTTGTTGCATATCATGGTTTCTAGCTAGTATTAGTCTATTTGTAGGATGGGGGAGTAGGTTTCTTTTTGTCAATATATTTTAATAACTGCTCTTTGCCTATTGTCTTGTCTTGGTTTAGTTGTCTTGTCAGATTCTGTGTCCAAGAGGCTTGTATGCATAGATACGTTAAATGTGCTTCTTGATCTAGTTCTATGCTTCCTTTACAATAGGATGGAGGTTGCGAACATGTTTTCAGTGTAACCTCCTACAAAGACGAAACTATAGGTGTTCTCTTTTTCTGCACTAGTTGGGGTGCTGTTAGTTATGCTATTTTGGCTTAGGTTGTAGGGGGTGAGGATTTCCATTACCTCTACTATGCTCTGGTGTGCTGCCAGGGTTGGTTAGTAGGTTGAGTCTACATATGCTACTTCTTATGTACTCTGAGGTTGGTGTGCTTATTCTATAATAGTCATATGTCCAGGGCTGTCAGTTGCAGACTGTGTAACTTGGGACCCTCTGAACAAGATGAGCTTTTATTCTGCAATTTATATTTCTTCGACCTGTTGCTTGGTTAATCTATGGTGTTCATTCTAATTACCTAGGTATTTCATATCCATTTGGTGCAAGAATCTTTAGCTTGCTAATTCTAGGGTAGGGGTGATTATGCTTTGCAGAGCTGAGATAGTTGAGAGAGGGGTGGGTTCGACTAGGGAGGATTCATTGCTTGAGATGATGATGGGGTTATTGGGGTTCAACATGGTTATTTTGTGACCATAGGACCTAGCTGTAACAGATCACCATATATAGTTCATATATAGCTTGGTAATGATACCTCAGGCATACTTCACAAACGTTACTGAGTAAACTCAGATATCTCAGCTAAACGAAAGCTCAACTAGAAGATATCATTCCTACGACGAACAGGGTAGACTTCAGAAGTGAAGACGAGAAAAGACAAATATATTCTTTAAGGCTCGAAGATAACTCAAAGGCTTTTACTATGGTGATCGCAGAGAAGACAAGGTGGATATCGCTAAAGAAGGAAGGAAGGAAAGACAACAAGACAATAACAACTGTGCGCTTATATATCCCATCCTTCACCTGAGCTGACAAAGAGATGATAAAGGAAATAGAAACACAAAGAACTAAGACCCATTCTAGACCATCTCCTGATTCCTAATCGCCAAAACCTATAGAAGAGTCCGGAAAGGACAGGACGCGATTAGTACTTGATTTGACTATGATCGCCTATCACCCTCTTGGGCCTCACTCCCGATTTGTGATAGTCTCTCGCGATACGAGTCCGATCGCCCAATCATGAGCTCATAGCTGACTAGTCTAATGTTATGTCATGCTGATAGCTGATCATGTGCCTATGGGGCTGACTTCCTGTGCTTAGTCAAGGCTAATGGTAAAGCCACACCATGCTACGCCACGCCATAAGGTCATGTGACAGAGGATCATCTCCGCAGCACTTAACACAATGGTGAAGCGTAGAGATGGCATACTCACATGTTGACATTCTAAGCGTAACCTCCATCATAGCGCATCGTCCAGGTACCTTGACGCTGACCACTACCGGTGTTCATAACACTAGCTTAATACTTAGTACTTCCTATATACAGTACACCAACCTCTATCTAAGGCCAGGAGGTGATTAAATAAGTCAAGGGTTAATGGGTTATTTGGGGTATGATAACTAAAAGCTTTGTTGAGGGGCTGCCTCTTTGTGATAAAAGTTTTGGTGTTAATGAAAGGTTCAGTGCAGGGTGAAGAAGAAAGGAAAGTGATATAAAGTTACCTAACAACTACATAAGGTACTATAGTGGGATGTTTACCCTTAACTATAAGCAGAGACATAACCGTAGCCCTCCCCCCTTTTAACTGAAAAGAAATCCTCCTCCTACTTGTTCTGAAAAAGAAAAACACAGACAACTATGTACAGAAGCTGACTAGGGAAAAACAATCACTAGGTAAACCTTAAAATAATGAAAGAAAAACCCTGTATGTAGACTACATGACCAAGTGGAATATAAAAGAGAAGAGAGAAAGAGAAATGCGCAAGCTCCTCCTCACTTTACCAAAGTACTAAAACATAGTTCCATCGCTGCAAAAATAACAATAAGGTGAAAAGGATAAACTAAACTCCCCCCATAGTGGTGGACTTATCCTTCCTATTAGACTTGGCAAGTTTAGCTTGGATTAAGGTCATACAGATTGGATCATTTACTATGTAAGGGCCAGTGTAGTTTGCACATCAGAGTACAGTGTTCTCACAGGCAAAGCCCTTAGGTTATTTGGAGTCAGCAGCACTACAAGTGTGCTCAGAGATTATGTAGGAACCAGCATACAGATAGCAATATAGGGGCTACTGATAGTTTTAGATAGGGTGTCGAAACTTATAGCAATAGGAGCATTGGGTATCGGCACTGAATGGAATATACTTTATGGTGCAGCATATTTTGTTGAGGATTGTGAGGCCCTTTAGGATGCATGCCTCATTGTTGTTATTGATAATAGTAATTATGAGTGAGCTATGATTCTGTTTGTTGATTCAGGCACTATACATCAGCTAGCGCAGGGTCATTGCGAGGGTAACAGCAGAGTTGTAACTTTCAATCTCTTAATGGAGTTGTGTTATCTGTCCCATGGTGTTGAGGTTAGTAGTAGGGGCAATGCTATAGACAATATATTTTTTCCATGTGTGGTTGTGGTTGATGCCTTTAACTTTACAAAATTCACTAACTATTTTAGTGATAGCAGATTATTAGGCAAGGACAGCAGCGACAGTAACAGTCTCTATAGTAGTGAGGATGAGTGTGGTAGCATTATTATTACAACATTACTGGATGAGTAGAAATGAAGGAGCCTTGGTTTTATTGAGGGCTGAGTTGACATGGTCATAGATTTGGATGTGTGCGTCCTCCCTAAAAGCTGAAGGTTCTTTGATATCGACAATAATTTCTCAGTCATGGTGGGTAGGGTACTGTGGGAGGGGAAGCAGGGTGGTTGGGAGGAGATCCTTTTAGGTGACCTAGCCACCTTTCTTCTTCTGCTTTTTGGAAATGACTTGAGCTTATATTTAAGCATCATAGGCTTATTATGGGGCAGGGAGGGAAGTGGTGGTAGTGGTGATCAAGCAAAGTTTCCTAATATCTTTCATGGTCACTCTTTGTTGTTTTTGAATGTCCTTGAGGGACTCAAGGACTTTAGGGGTAGATGATGCCTTAGTGATAGCTGCTGGGGCTTCGGTTGCAAGTAGAGGCAGTTGCAACTCCAGGGTGGTAACTTGGTTAGTGAGGTCTATATAGGTATTGGCAATGGTGGTGAGGGTCGACTGGATAGAAGCTAGCAAATGTTGGATAGCAGGAAGGTCTCTTGTGAAGAAAGCAACAAGTTCAGATATATTAAAGTTCTTAATAGCCCATGTGCCTAAGGTATCATATCCTATGTAGGAACCTTATGAGTTAGTATTATATCCAAGTAGGCAACTGAACTCGGATGTCACAAGGTCAACTTGGATCTGTCTGAAGCATTCTACCATTTGGATAGTTTCAGGGGAAGGATTGGGAGGGTTTCCAGGGAAAATATGGGTAGAGGAGAAAGGGGTAGGCAGAGGTGGTAGGGGGGTAGGGGTGTTGTGATAAGACATCGCTAAAGGGTAGAGATAGAAAAGTTTGAGATAACAATTTTCAGAATAAGTAAGGTTTGAAGGTTGCAAAGTAGGATGAAGAGAAAAGGAAAAGAAATACAGGACCATGCTAATTTCCTTTCCTTATATACTAACTGCCAAGAGCACTGCCTCCCTTCTAGAGCAGGCTCTATAAAACTTATTTTATCCATACGACCATTTCCCATATATCATTCAATCTAAATACTGTCCTCTTGACCTCCACAAGGCAGACAGCTAAACATGAGTGACCATACATGACTAAGTGATAATTCATGAATCATAATATGGAATTCCAAAGAACATCACTGACAATAGGAAATACAAAGGGAAAATGACAAGTAAGAAAGTATATGACTGCAGTTCATTACAATGAGGCAAGTGGGATTTGAACCTATGAAAGAAGAAAGAAGAGAAATACAGGACTGCATAGATTTTTCCTTCTTTTATATCAACTGCTAAGAGCACTGCCTCCCATATATAGCAGTATGTTTAAAACCTATTTTGTATATATGTATATTTACTATATATTATTCAACATAAATCCTATTCTCATAACCTCTACAAGGTAGACAGCTAAACATGAGTGATAATACATGACTAAATAATAGCTCTTAACTCATAATGCAGAATTCTAAAGAACATATAAGTAATATAAGGAGAATACAATAAGTAGAAAAGTATATGCCTACAGTTTATTAGACTCTTAGGAAGCTATGTTAGTAAGGAAAGAGATAAAGTAGAGAGAAGAAAAAGGAGAAAAACCCTATCCTTTTACCATAGATACCTTTACAAAGAAAAGGAGAACTAAAAAACAGTAAAAAAAAGAACTAAGATCCTAAACCCTACCTATAGTAATAGTCATAGCTTCCTCTTACTAGGTAGCAGCTAAGGCTTTTACTTGGATGAACATTTGGTATAAGAGGGTAAAAGTATTATACTTTTGTTTGTAGTTTATGTATCTACAGATGCTATCATTGTAAACTCTTTCTTATCATTTGTAGTCATCATATCTACAAGTACACTTATAGGTATAGTTTTTTTCAGTGTATGTATTGCATCATAGGGCATTTCAGCATCTGGCCTAGTGATAGTCAAATTCCCAACAGTTAGTACAGTGGTTGGTAGAGTTGAAAGGAATGTACTTTTCAACTTATCACTTGCAGGTGAGGATGGTAAGTCCTCTAATGATATTTTGCTCATTATTATCATCAATAACTATGATCACCAGTGAGGATACATACCAGGTAGTGTGATCCAATTCTCAGTATAACTATTATAGGGTCTACATAAGGATAATACCCTTATTGAAGTATTCAATTTTCTCTTTGGAATATATCTCCTTTGGTAATGGGGTTAGTATATACTAGACCTGATAGAATACTATTATATACCCCTTTTGACTCCTATATAGAAATATGTATAGTTTATTTAGTTTTTATAGAAATTATATAAATTAGTATCTTATAGGTGATACTACCTTAGAGGGACTAGCACCACTTCTATCTACATTCATAGTATCTTATTATTCTACTTAGTTATTATATTTTCTTAAAGAGGAAGATATACCTATGTTTAACTTTTTAACTTTTTAGCTACATTTGATTTTTATGTTGTACTACCTTTTTGATTTTCTTTTTAGAGGATTTTGTGAAGGGTAATTTTCTTATTAATTTATAGCTATATGGTTATATAAGGATGTTCTTTTTAGATGACTCCTTTACGTTATAGAGAATAAAAATGAATTTCCCCTACCCTACCATATACAAGTATACCACTTTACTTCTTAGCATTTATATTTTTTGTTTTAATAATCCTCATTTAATAGTTACTAGTAATTTTTTCATAACACTGGCTACATATATAATTGAATTATAAGTTAAGCTTCATATATAATTTAGTTATAATTTATTGTACTTTTACTAAAGAGCAAACCTACTAAAACACCCTCTATCTACATAATATATATTCTACATTTGAATCTTATAAATCAAATTTTATCATCCTATTGAATTATTATCCTATATACTTTGAGAAATATATAGAAAAGGTAAATTTTTAAGTTTTTCTCTTATATTCAGTAATTTTCTATATTAGTAATTTACTTAGCTAGGGATCAAATAACTTAGGTGTTAAGAATTAGGATATACTTCAGTTGATAAATATTTGAGGTATATGTTTACCCTATATATTTCACTGCAAATTATCTTGGTTTATACATATAGTTATAACTTAGGTTGCTATTATATACTAAGTAAATATGATTGTAAATGTAGAAGAATTCTTAATGTTCTAATATTAAGATTTATAGATGCTTTTTTTCAAGGAATTATTTCCATTATAGATCAAAAGCAGTGGTTTTAGGGTGGTGAGGGTATGTGGTAGTGTGGTCTGCTTTTTTATTTTTAGGTTTACAATGATAAGTTTAGTACTATCACAAAATAACTTATCAGAAAGATGCAATGAAAAGTTAAAGTAGGTTGAAGATTAATGAGATATAAATAAAAATACTAAAATAATGATGAACTGCTGGTCAACTACTTTTCCAACACTAATAAACTAGGTTCTACAAGGGATACATAATAAGTGTTAAAGAGGGATAGAAGGGAATGATTGATTGAGTCATGAGGGATTTTTGGCGCATAAGAGTGCATGAAGATGGTGAATAGAGTGCGGATATATGAGTGCAATTGGAGATAATGGGGATGCAGATCTGGTTATTTTTTGTTCATTTTTTGTTATTTTATTATGTTTTATTTTGCTTTGTTTATATTATCTATTTTTAACTGCATTAATCTTTGCTCATCTTCCCATACACTTTTGGATTACCTTGTGAATGTCTCATTGTTTGTTTACATTACTTTTTATTAACTCTGGCCATCAATTTGAACTATCCATTGGCAGGGTGAAGCATGGGAAGTCTGTTGCAAGTATGGAGTGCTCCCTGTCCCTTACGTTTGTGGTAGAGATCTTTTTAGTAATGTTGTAATGTACGTGATGTCAAAAACAAATACTGCGCGAAAAAGTTTATGGTGTAACTAGAGATAAAATATGAAGGAAAAAAAAAGATAGAAAAGAAAAGAAAAGAAAAGGAAAAAAAAAAGAGTGGAGGAGAAAAGAGAAGAGAAGAGAAGAGAAGAGAAATCAACCGAAAAATCAACCGAAAACAACAAAAAACAACCAAAGAGGGAAAAGAAAACTAAAGACGACAATATTAGCTGAAGTTATGATACAAAACACACCACCCCAACTTCGAGTAATGTGGGTGAGAAATGTGGAAGTAACGCTTTGATTACATAAAGTGCATAAGAGACACAGCCCTTCAAGAAATTATGGCGAAAATCCATTGCACTGTGATCAATAATCAGCAACGGAAACTGATGGTCTAATGCGCATCAAAATGATACAAGCCACTTAACCGGCGGCCCACCTACCAAGAACCAGGGCTAAGAAAATCCCTGGAACACCGGCTCTAAATGAGTGAAATTAGGTATCAATTACTGCGGTACATCCTTTCCGAGTCTCTTCTTCAACAAAGGAAACAACAAAAGAAAAGGGTCGTTGAGTTGTGGCTCTTCAAACCATTTATATGTCGTCACTGTCCACCTAGGTATCTGGGAGTTCGACTACCTGTCCCATGGCCTCAGTCTTGGTCTTCTTGGAGGTTTCAGACTTGTCGTCTTCGTTGTCGTCCTTATTCCTTTTAGTTGAGTGTTGCTTTGAAGAGGGAATCTCCGCCTTTTTATAGGCGAAGCACTCATTTACATTGTGGCCAGACCGAGCG
The DNA here is from genome assembly GCA_016880775.1 of Phymatotrichopsis omnivora. Lineage (NCBI taxonomy): Eukaryota > Fungi > Ascomycota > Pezizomycetes > Pezizales > Rhizinaceae > Phymatotrichopsis > Phymatotrichopsis omnivora. The sequence continues at coordinate 14,512 of JABYPW010001076.1, forward strand.
CATTTTTGACAGGTGCTATTGTCCTGTACCCACTTTAGTTCAGCTCCTGTGAGATAGGAGAGCTTGGTGGGGGCCGGCTTCTAGTCCGACTTGGTTCTTTCTGGCTTGTCCGATCTTCCCTTACCCTTGAAGGACTTCTGCTTATCCTTTGGCTTCGCAGAGGGCATTTCTACCTTCTGCTGGGGCCAGGGGGTTTCCCCAAGGGCTTTGCAAGCTTCCTCCATCTGTTGGCCAACCGTTATGACCTGATCAAACCATTCTTGGGTGGTTTGGTAGTTTCAGTTGTAGCTGGTGGCCATTGCTTTTCTGAGGGTGTGATGGAGTCCCTGGTTGACCTAATCCTTCCGGTAGCTTTCACTGTACACACACACCGTATTGAGAGTTTGCATGTACGTGATGAACTCCAATATGGGGCCGGTGTGCTTGGCCTTGGTGAGCTTGGTGATGTAGCTCAGCCTCAAGGTATAAGCTCCGAAGTTGGTTCTAATCGCTTCTAGGAAATCCTCCCATTGGGTGGTGGGAGTGGTCCACTGAGTGTGGTTGATTCTCCAACAACTCAAGGTATTGCCCGTCAATAGCGTCGAGGCATACTGAAGCATACTGAATCTTGATGACGTCGGTGGGGAAAGCCTGGGGTTAGAGGACAAAGTAGGTTTCCAGCTGAAGCTGGTACTTGAATATGTCCTCCGCCTTTGCAGTAAACTTGTCTGGTATCGGTGGTTTAGGTCCCTTGAAAGTTTGGGACTGCTGGTATGGTGGTGCTGCTGGGGGTGCCTCGGGTCTAGGAGGAGCAGGAGGCTGAGGTGGCACGACTTTGGCTAGTGCCTCTCTCAGAAGGTCCTCAACATCCTTCCTAGTAAGGGGTGTTTCCCCTTGAGGTCTTGGTGGTAGGGGAGGAGGTGATGGTGATCTGGTTGCAAACCTCCTCCATCGGGAAGGTCCTGCTTCTCCCAACTTGGCAAAGTCGGAGAATCCCTTGCTCCTTCTGCGTAAGGGAAAGGGAGGTTCAGTGTCTGGTACTGTGGGGCTTAAGGGAACCTCTTCTTCTTCCTCCACAGTTTTCTCACTTGCAGAGTGCATGGGGGAGAGCGCCGAATCCACTGGTCTCTTGTATTGGTGGTAGAGACTGTGGTAATATTCGGCATCCTCCTTGGCCTCTTTCAACTCAGCCTGCAACTCTTGTATTTGTTTTTCAAGAGTAGCTTAGGATTGAGTGGCCTGCCCCTAGATTTCCAGTTCTTTCTTTACGAACTGGAGTTCATTCCAGAGGGTAAAGACTTCCGAATTAAGGGCCGTGTTGGCATCCTTAGCTCGGTTCAGGTTAGTCTGGAGTTCCACCAGAAGGTTGACGTCCTCTGCGGCTGGAGAGCTGTACGAGCAACCTAGAGTTCCTTCCTCAGAGACTCTATTTCGTCGTGGAGCCTACTTATCTAGTAGGAGTACTCCGCTTTAAGTTGTTCCCTGATTTTGGTAGCCTGGAACTCATTCTCCTTCCTTTGTTCCTTGAGGAGATTGATTGCTTTGAGGAGGATGTTGGTCACCCTCGGTGGAAAGAATACCAGGAGAGGAGGGAGTTTCTTCCCCAGCTGCTTGTACGTCATGATAGTGGAGAAGAGAATTCCTCGTATCTCCTCCTTCTGTTTCTGGAAATCCTCCAGGAGCTGAGTGTGGACCTGCTGGTAGGCTTTATCACCTATGAAGTCCCTGGCTTCCAGGAAAGCAGCGTCCAGTTCGACGAAGTTGGCGATGATGTGGGACTGGTGTTTGTCCAGAAACTTTTGCCCAGCTTCGTCTAGTTCGACTGTTGTTTCAAGGAGTCTCCTCCCTGATCGTGTGGTAACAGAGGGAGCTTGGCATAGTTTGGTGAGCGTCTTGCCATCTAAAGGGCAAGGGCCGTGGTAAAGTCAGGCATGGGGGTGTCTTCGCTAGCCATGACTTAAGAATATAGTGTTACGGCAGGTGTCTTCAGGTACGGGATAAAGCTCGGTAAAGTGCAAGTGCCACTCAATAGAGAAACATATTACTGAGTAAACTCAGATATCTCAACATGTTCTAAGTCTGGATCCACAAATACACTTTCCTACATTGTGGAGAAGAGAGAGAAGCAAAGTTTGATAGTAAGAACGAATATATTCTTAAGGCTCGTAGCTAGTCTGTAGACTGAAGAGAGAAGGAAAGGAAAGAACATGAAGCGACGTTTCTTTTATTCCCGTTTTAGTTATTTTACATCCCATAGCCCCGGCAGGGCGCGTACACTCAACTAAGAGCAAGAACATAACCGAGACTACAGGATGATCCTCCGCCTACTCGTACCGGGAACCCAAAAGAAAAAAGGAAAGAAAAGAGAAAAAACGTAGACAACTACGTACAAAAGCCGACCAGGGAAAAATAATCACTAGGCGAACCTTAAAACAATGAAAGAAAAACCCCCTACGCAGACTACGCGACCGAGTGAAAAATAAAGGAGAACAGAGAAAGAGAAACGCGTAAGCTCCTCCGCACTTTACCAAAGCAGAAAAACACTAGTTACATCGCGAAAAAATGAAAAACAAAGCGCGAAGGGGGAAACTAAACCCCACCCATAGTGGTGGATTTGTCATTTCTGTTCGACTTGGCAAGTTTGGCCTGGATTAACGTCATGCAGATCGGATCGTTTGCTTTATGGGGGCCGGCGCAGTTGGCGCATCGGAGAACGGTGTTCTCGCAGGCGAAGCCTTTGGGCTGTTTGCAGTTAGGGACACCACAGGTATGTTCAGAGATAGTGTGGGGGCCAGTGCAGAGTCAGCAGCAGGGAGGTGACTGACAGTTCTGGATGGGATGTCCAAACTTCGAGCATCGGGAGCATTGGGTGTCTGCACCGAAGGGGATGTACTTGACGGTACGACGGGTCTTGTTGAGGATGGTGAGGCCCTTGAGGATACGGGCCTCATTGTTGTTGTCGATAACAGTGATCACCAGGGAGCCGTGATTCTGTTTGTTGATTTTTGCGCTGGCTGTGAGCCAGCGTGGGGTCATCGCGAGAGTGACACCGGAGTTGTAGCTTTCGATCTCTTGACGGAGTCGAGACATTTGTCCTACGGTGTTGAGGTCAGTGGCAGTGGGGACGGCATGGACAATATACTTCTTCTATGTGTGGTTGCGGTTGATTCCTTTGACTTCCGCAAACTTGCCAACAGCTTTGGTGATGACGGGACGGTAGGAAAGGACGGCGGCGGCGGTAACAGTCTCCATGGTAGTGAGAACGAGTGTTGTGGGGTTGTTGTTTTGGCATCGTTGGATGCGCAGGAAAGAGGGAGCTTTGGCTTTGTCCAGGGCTGAATTAACACGGTCGCGGATTTGAATGTGGGCGTCCTCGCCGAAGGCCGATGGTTCCTTGATATCGACAATAATTTCTCGGTCACGGCGGGTGGGATAGTGTGGGAGTGGAAGCGGGGTGGTTGGGAGAAGGTCCTTCTGGGTGACCTGGCCACTCTTCTTCTTTTGCTTTTTAGAAACGACTTGAGCCCAAGTCTGAGCGTCCTGGGCTT
>JABYPW010001077.1:0-18025 GCA_016880775.1 Phymatotrichopsis omnivora
GTTTCATAGTAGCAACGGAGGTGATTTTCTGGTTTGATAGTGGAGAAATTTCGGAGTTGGGACTTTCATACTTGCATTCCAGTTGATGATTTTGTAAATAGGAATTTTGTAGGTGTATTTTATCCTCAGAGTACTATATATGTATGAGTGACAAGCTGTCGTGTTTTGGTGCTTCCATTTCTTAAAAGATTCTAGAAGGGAAAACAATCGACGAGTGAGTGGAATGGTACGACGTATATGGAATGTAGTTTTAGTTGTTGCTTGAGAGCTGAATATAGGCGGATGTAAAGATTAGGTTTTGAGTGGGCTTTGCTGGGATTTTCTGGGGATTTTCTGGGGTTTCTGCATCCAGTGTAGTTACGCTGGGGTTACGGTTGAATATGTAATTGAATTGCATATTTCTTTGCGCAATTGATGGGGAGGCTTCTAGGGATTGAAGAAATAGATATAATGAACTCTTGTGCTAGAGGTTTCCTGGAATGTATTCAAAGAGTCATTTATGCAGATTGTATACCAGTATTACAAGGCGTCTATCGAGTGACGGCCGTGACGGAAACAAGGCAGGAAACGAATAAGTCTAGTAGCTGAGGGTATATGTGTTTCCCAATAACTTACAAGACTAATATAATCTCAAGCTGGGCCGTTGCTTCTCCCTAAGTCTCCGGTGCTGTCTCATCCTTTAAATAGAGCTCCCCCCCCAGGAGGTTTACGGGATTAGCCACCGGCTGCGCCAGCTGTCCCTCTCTACAACTACCTCATGATATTGTACGTAAGCCACTCCCTCGAGATCCGCTAAATTACACTCTTGCGCTAGCGAAGCTTCATCGTACATAGCTACGTACATGTATACGCAACAGCTAGCTATTGTGGAGAATGAAAGGTAGCGGGAAATGTTGTGTGGGTGTGTGTTAAGGTACTACCTGACATTCCACTGATAGATATAGTAAAAATTTGTGCATAAACAGTAGGTACTTCAAGATGGTTTGATTGCTTCCATGAATGTTTCGGTTACTGGGCTATAATCTATTTAAGGAGCAATAGAAATGGAAGGATCTGCCGTGGGAGTTTTGCGTGGACACCAGGTTTCAGGGTTAGGGTTTGGAGGCACAATTTTTAGATTGAACAAGATTGGGGTAAAAGGAGAGGCCCGGGGTTATCGCTTGGAGGAAGATGGGATATGTTAAGGTAATTACATTGGAAGATCCAGGGTGATGGTTTTCAAGTTGTCAAAATTGTATGCCTCTGTGTTATATGAGCTATCGGATGTTAATGCGGTGTAGTTAGAATCCCGGAAATGAAAGGAGTATTTTCTTCGACACGTTTCGAAGTATATCGTGGGCCGTCACTCGCAGAAAATATCTCCGCACTGCAAAAAAAAAAAAAAAAATTTCAGGTTAAAAAATATGAAGCCAAAGCCATAAGCTCTTATCCTGCATGCCAGGTGCATTACGATAGGTGGCATTCACCCTCGTGCTATAAAAATTAAAAGAAAAATTAAAAGAAGAAAAAAAAAAAGAAAAAGAAAAAGAAAACATAAAAATTTTTATATAACAACTGCGCAGAAACGAACGGATGAAATTGGTGGAAATGGTTTCATAATACTTAGCAACTTGACGTCAAAAGTTGCCTGGGAGTCCTCTGCGCGAACTCCAAGTTTAAAGAGTAGCTCTTTAGAAATAAAAGGTTGATCAAAGAATTGTGTGGTAGAATGATAAAAAAAAAGGACGAAATGAATAAAAGATGTTAGCTTGAAGGGGATTTATCTTACACTCATTCAGAGAGGCAACAACATCAGTGAGTGTTATTTTTGGCACTCGCGTGCGTTGCGCGGTCAATTTATAAATACATACTTTCTCATAAACCTGTCTATGGTGAAAATATACAGGAGGGCTGTCCGGTTACTATCGGTAAAATCGATAGAAAATTGATTCGACTTTGTCGTGCCTGATGGTGGATTCAGAGATTCCCGCGACAATTAAGCCTTTCGCCAGCATGGGAAAAACCTTACTCCGAAGAGCCGCATGATTGTCGAAATGCTTATGCAAGTACTACAAGGTGACGGCATTTTTCGGTAGGGTTCGCACTACGCGGCAGACGCAGAGTACTGATTGTGATGATTAGGGATGTGCGGAAAATATAGGGAGATCGAAATGCTAAGATCCTTGTTGCTGATTTTCTTACTTTGTTGATCGCGAACATGGGTGAGCGGCTCCGGTTTAATTTTGCATTCAACGCTTGTTGCAACGAAGATTTTTTTTTTTTTTTTTTTTTTTTTTTTTGGGGGGGGGTGGCTCTCTCGTCTGTTTATAATTAGCACATAAGTAATTTTGTTCAGTTCTTCTCTACTTTGATACTGAGAGAAATCGATATGGCCTACCGGCTCTTGTGTCGCGATAGATGTACTACATAAGAGCGATGATATGAGAGATACGGTTTACCTGCTTTTTGTATTATTTCATGTACCCGCCATTCTGAATTTCCTTTTAGGCTACTGCTGAGTAATTTTTTCTGATTTGAGGGGGGGGGGGGGGGGGGGGCGCGTAGATCACAATCTTCAAATTTTATGAGGGCTGAAAGTTGGTCATTGGATAAGGCTCGTCAGCTCTTGCTCCAAACGGTTATCATTATGAATCGGAACCACCTTTGGAATAAATACCCGAACTTTTCCCCACCGACATCCCTACGTGTGTCAGGGATTTTGGACATTTACGCAAATTAACTGGAAAAGCCCTCCTGTTATCTGGAGGTATAACCCGGGAACACAATATAAAACTCCGCTTGTAATTGCTAATTATAGTACAGGAAAGCGATGGCATGTTGTACGCCCTAAAGAGTCCTGCATACTGCATAGAGAAATCCAAACTTGTATATACTACATAATGCATATGCTACACAATGCATGTAGAGTACTTTACATTACATGTATTCTAGTAAACAATTTTTTGCAGAATTGAATCACGCACGATCACTCGAAATTCCGTTTTGCATCTGCCATATTTGATAAAAGACGTCGAGGGTAGTTTATACAATCCGCAACCACAGCAAAAACTTATGCAGGGTTTCCCCCGCATCTTCATTTCCTTCAACTGTATGTAACGTGTTCGCGCGCTGCTGAAAAAGTGCACATTTCATTTGCATACTTCAATGAAATATAAAGCGTGCGAACAAACTAATCTCGAGAAATTCGAGCAAGTATCGCTATTGGATTGTGAAAAAAAAAAAAGGAGAGAAAAAAAAAATCAGGTGCGCTCATAACCGTGGAAATATTTGCCAAAACATTGGCTCTGGAAGATGACAGGGGAAATCAAAGAAGCTGTGACTGCCAGTGGCAGAACCGAGGGAGAATCGGCTGCGTGGTACAGTACAATCTTTAATGAAAGCAGTGAGATTTTTGTACTTCGCGTACGAGGAACCTGGAGCACGAAATGATTGACATACGCGCCATGTTTTGCCTCAGCTCAGGTTAATGCTATTCGTACCGTTGAGTAAAATATCGGGGTGTCCGAATTCTCTCCTACATATTATATATAGCCATGAGATTCCATTTTCCGAGGCTTGTTTTCATGTTATGCAATATTTCGAAACGATACAACGCCTGTTGGTGAAAAAAAAAAAAAAAAAAAAAAAAAAATAGGTCGCAAGATCGGAATTAATGTAGAATAGTGTAAATAATACTCTAGCGATGAGCATGTAATTTGAGTACTAAAAGTGGTTACTAGCGAGTGATAACTTGTGAAGGAAAGTCGGGCACACTATTACGTAATTTGATCAACTTCAAAATAACCCCATCTACTCTACCCCGCTCCGGATAGATAACTGTACTACAGGTATCTACAATCAAGGCAGCTGGTGCAGGTCTTTCGGGGAGGGGGTCGGGCGTTCATTAAATGTTTATTCTAAAGTTCCTTGATTTTGAGGCGGCCCTCCTCCCAACTCGTGTTAATGAACGTCACGGCCGGAGAGAAGCGGGGAAGCGGGTCAGTGACGGAGCAAACCATTCGCGGGGACTATGTAAAGAACCGAAAGGGGATGTTGAGGAAGAAAGGAGCTGTTTGATATTCGGCAAAGATCATCTCCAGCCGTCCCTTAAATGACATTGCAAAAGATTGGTAGACACACGGTCCCACTCCTTTGGTATTTACCCACGATGCAATTACATGCGCCGAGTGAAATTGAAGCCATCGATTTTTGTATTTATTTAACAATATTGAATATCATCGTACCTTGTGTACTGATTTCCTTCATCGATGCCCGCGAATGTTGCTCAAGTCTTAATATAGTAGGCGAAAACGAGAAGAGAAGAAGTGCTTGGTTGATTCCCCTCTACTTGATTGAAAGCTCCTCCTTTATGCAAAAACCCCTCCTCCACCTAGATACCTAGAAAGCATTCGAAAGCAACGTACAAAAGAGAACAAACGCGAAAGGCGAAGAAAGTCAGCAGAAAGTAACAAACGGAACTGGGCAGCAGACCCGCAACCCTTCTTGCCTAAGCACCCTTCCCTGACCTTTCTTCTCCCTATTGCGGCGTGCATATCCTAATAACCTCTGCAATCAACCAACGGAAATATACTCTCATACTTAAAACCTGAGAAATGCTCTGAACTCCCGGTTCCGAGAAAATTGAAATTTTGGGGATATACCTGGTATGGTTCGTTATGATAGTATTGTGGGATAGATATCCGAGAGTATCAGTAATTGAGTTGTTTTTATGAGATTAGACTCTACAGTCTTCTTGATGATGACATTGTTCTTGGATATTTACATCGACCTTCGTATACCTGCATCAACGAGGTCTCTTACCTAAGTCAAAGTATTTCTGTGAGAGGCGAAATGAGAGGAAAATAGATGCTTGCTTGATTCTTATATCCAACCTTCTTGCCATAAAATGACTTTGAATACATATATACGAAACCATAAAGATGCGAAGAAACAGACGCACACGCGAACAATGGCTAACAAACGGACATACATGCATACGAACCCGTCCCCTGCCTATGTGTACTCCCTGCTTACATAACTTCACAATTTCAAGCTTCGTCGATTCCTCGAGATAGTGACAGTTCAATAGTAGTTTTAGGGTTTGGTATTCACACTCAATTATAATTATGATAAAATTAAGTGTGCTATATATAAGAGATATATTAAAAAAAAAAGTGTTGAGTCAATACTGTGCGATTAGGAACTTATGTCCAGAGATTTTCTTTACATATCGATAATTCCAGAAGGGCTATGCCCGTTTCTTAAATGTGATAATTGTTGGGGCAGGGCAATTGCTCCAGTGTTTTGTTTAGAGTTTCTACTTCTGTTTTTTTCCTTTGCTTGCATTGAGATCGAGTAATCGCAAGGTGGCATGGAAGACGAGAAGGTTCGTGATGGGTAAGTGGTTTGGGTTCTTTAGTTTCTTTTCTTTTCTTTTGTTACGTGGTTCTTTTTGTTATGGTGGCATGGAAGACGAGAAGATTCACGATGGGCAAGTGGTTCGGATTCATTCGTTTGCTTTCTTTTCTTTTGTTGTGTAATTCTTTTTGTTACGGTTGAGTTTTTCAACAAGATATAAGGCTGGGTTTCTCTCGAGATTCCGATCCTGTAGCTCACTGAACAAAAATTTCCCTAACGTCTTCAAAATTAATGAAGTGGTCAAAAGAAATACAGTCTTAAAAAGGTGATGAATCACCATTTATCACTCGACATTTCTGAAAAAAACAAACAAAAAAAAAACACCGTAACGCTAGCTACGCCTGCAATTTCAAGTTGTAACTTAAAAAAAATTTAAATTTGTATGCCATGCATCTTTTCGTATATAAATTTTGACTTGGCGGTACGAGGCGCCTTTTTATGTATATATATATTTATTTTTACCGTGTAGTTATTTGTCATTATTAATAGCACTTTGTAATGAAACACCCCAGTATATGTCTACAATTAAGCAACAGCGAATTGAAGCCTTCATACAAAAATTTACGGTTGTGTACTGCCTGCGAAACAGACCACTCCCACGTGTGTTTACAATTATGGGCGCAGACGTGCGTGCAAATAAGGATTTGGAAGCAATATCAGGAAAATCGTTTTACATTATTATTGGGCTAGTGGAATCAGCTTGTTTCGGGCCATTCTGGTTTTTTAATAATTTTTATTACGAAATTTATTTCTTTTCATTTTTTTGCACGCTTATTTTTTTTTTTTTTTTATATATATATTTATTTATTTCTTTTTTATTTTGTTCATTTCTTTTTATTTTTAGTTTATTTTACATTATTTGGTCATGAATTATTTGTTAAGAGTCTTCATATGCATGGCTTGGGGTTTAAAATAATCACTTCCAAGATTGGCCCCGGAAGAAAGGCCCACAAACCTAGAAGCTAACTTCCAAACATGAGATTGGCTTTACGTCTAACTAATTAATTATGTATTGCGGCGAGATTTTTAATCAGACCCTTATGTTCGCTATGTTGATACTTACAAGTGGCGAGGCGCACGAGGAATATTGAATGGGTTTCAAAACGCCCCGGATCACATATCCTGTGGAGTAAGAAAATTTAAAATTCTACTCCACTAATCAAGTTGAAAGTGTTGGAAAGGCCTAGGAGCTTGCCCACCAACCTTTTTTTAATTCGCTTTCTTCTACATATAGCCTACATCTTACATGACGTAGAGTTCTTTCACGGTAAGCCTAGTCACAAGAATTTGCCTAAATCTGTACCCGATGCGTCGGGGAAAGTCTGTCAAGCTTTCCCCGCAGGTGCGTGAATTATTGAGCAGTCTGACGAGTTACTATTATTATATGTCCTTTAAAGTCACAAGATCTGACCGGATGCGTGCTTTTTCCTGTCAGAAATCAAAAGCGTTTAACAGGGTATTTTAGGAGATATAAAACATTAAGAGGTCCGCAAAGTCCCCGTTCCGGCTTGGCACTCTGGTTGGAGAGGTCACACCCTTCGCCAATGTCTAAGGAGTTTCCAATGAGCAAATCGCTGTGAATTAGGTAATGGTTATCTGGTTGTCATGACTGCTTATGAATAGACTCCTCCGAGTATCTACGATTCTTGCAAATACTCACCGTATTCCCAGCTTCTAGATCTTACTGGAAAATGTCCGGTCGGAGGCAGGTCTCGGGCTGTCGCTAACTCGAATGGCGTCTTACTACTGGTGCCATTCACAAGATTGAAACTTGAGAGCGCAGTGAGCAGATTCAGCCTAAGTAAGTAAGTCTAAATCGTGCGGATTGTTCGAGATTACTACTCCGCGAATGCAAAACAAGATTCCATGATTTCACTTGCATCGCGGTGGTCATGTTCGACTATGTGCTCGAATACTTACATAATCACTCGATTTATTTCACTGCTTCACATTCCAATCAAGATTTGCATAGTTTTCGATATATACCGTGTGAAACTCTTCGGTATAGATTTTCTTTAATCCATGTATTCCAAAATTATCGGTGCGGACATTGATCACTAATTCCCTTTGTTTTGAGGTCACCGCAAAACTGCCGGTGAAATCACCCCTTACAGGAAAAAAAAAAAAAAAAAAAAAAAAAAGCGTTCATTTGATAACACGGTGCAGAGTGCAGAATTCCGTATCCCTCTTCCTTTTCAATGCTGTGCAATTGTATCTTTGCATGCAGGTATATAATCAGCTTGAAATTGGCCAAGAGTAACAAGGACATTTCAGCCGAGGAAAAGATCAAAAAGTATCCAAAATATCTAGATATGATTTTCACAATTACCTCATATTTTCCCGTGAGAAGTACATGGCGTACATAAATTTCACATGTATAACCGCTGTATGAGTACATGTTCATTATGCGTCAAGTGAGTCATCATGCCGCTGTGCCACGTGGCTTTGCGCTTGCCTTAGACACGCACCTTCATAGGAAAAGGATGGAAGGTTATGTATATGTATGTTCATTTACATTCGAAGAGGATAAAATTTTACCCACTAAGAGGCGTGGAGCTAAGTTTAGAAGATTCGAGTGATGTAATGTGATCAAGGACATAGTAGGCTGCAAGCAAAAGAAAAATTAACATCATTGTTTTCGCCTCACCGATCCGAACCGCCCTAAAATGCTGTACTCATACAATTTATCGTGAGATCTCGGTATTCTCCACTAAGTATGTTCGAGTGATAGGTTATGATAATGTCTTGGTTAAATGCATCAAGGCTTCCCGAAACCTGCAGGGGTTTCATATGTAATACAGCGATTTTTTTTGGTCGCACAAGACTACAAGTAATGAAGGTATTTTATTGGTAAACATGTAATGTACATGTAGTTAGCCAAAATGACAGGTGATCATCGCTACCTGGTTCCCTAGATGGTTCTTAGACGCGGCAAGCGAGAGCATGATAAGGGCCCGACTACAGATAGACAGGGGTAATTTTATTCAGCTGGTTCTGAGGTACAAAACTAAACACGTAAGATCTCGCTTAATTCGTTTTTTGATAGACTGAATTTCTCCGTGTTTGTTTCAGTGCAGGAATTTTCGGCCATCACATAAGATTGAACGAAATGTATCACAAGAATTTGTGCTCCTACGTGTTACCGTGAGCTTAGTTTAGTTATTCCGACATCAACGATCGCTAGAGTAACCTCTAAAAAAAATCAGTTGCAGCAAACCTCATAACGAATGCCTTAACATTTTGGTTTTTGGTTAAACTCTAATGGGGCTTGGGTGTGTGTAAATTTCTTAACATGCGGGGTCGATGCGTGCGGTAATTATGCGCCACAAGGATATGGCTGTAAGGAGGAGCTTGGTGTATATCACGTGAAAAACGTGGCGTCGTTCAGGAGCTTTGGGCCGCATTTCTGGAATTGGTTCTGTGCAGAATATAGTATGTAGATAATTTTCACCGCTGGTCTTACGGCATGAGCTGTCACTCGGTTCTGCTCTGCCAACCAAGCTCTGTGGTCTGTCACAGAGAGAGCATATGTGAAATTCGATTGACACGATTTTTTTCATGCCTTGTATGCTCGACTAGGGCCAATCGCGCCGTTTGAGAAGGCGTGATAATTTTAATGTTCAAGTTATTGTAGTAGCAGATATATATTGTATTTGCATTCTGGTGGATATCATTACTCTTCACTCCGAAAGGTCTTACATCTTATTCGATAAAATTGGTCAGGTCTTGGGGCCCCAAGCGCAACTTTGTTTCAAGCTGCGCCGGATGCAATAGCAAAATAATATAACAGCGTCCTTTTGTGACCCAGCGGTCGTCACCGCAGGCCGAACAAACCGATTCAATCGTGACATTATAGTCTCTAGTCGGAATATTTCAAGCCACAAACCCTTAATGTCCCTATGATGGTGTTTGCGTAAACACTGATTTGTGTTTGCGTCGAGAACTTCCTTTTTGTTTTCAGCGACATTGGAAATTGCAGGTGAGATGCGAGAATGAGTAACACTGTGTTTGAATCGACTCAACTGCACTGTTTTAAAAAGCTTTACCGTGCCACCGTTACATGTAACAAAGAGCCGGAACGCCTTGCACCGCGTTAATGAGTTGCACTCGGTTTCGCTGACTTTTGACGCGTGCACTCGTGGCTCATATGTAGAGTACATGTACAATACATGTACATTCCATGTACGTGTGATTGTTCACCGCCGCAAAGAACGGGACCCGGTGGGCTGATATTTGCAGCACGCAGATCCTGACTAAATTCGGTCACGAAAAAAAATCAACGTTAACACTGTCAGGCGTGGACCTCATCTCATCCCTTTTCTCCCTTCTTCCTCCTTCGCACATCGCGGTGATCCACGGAATGGAGAAAGGGTCTTAATGTTCTCGCAATTGGATTATTCTGGTTAGTTTGTCTTGTTTTTACGAATCATGAGAATGACATTCTTTATTTGATATAGTGCATCCACCTAATAATATCCCCTCGCATCTAGTGCTGAAACTGTTAGCTAACGGGTGGAGTTTTATAATAGTGTCCGCAAGGGCAAAGCAATGCGTTCCGAGCGAATAAGAGTCAAATAAGCGGACAAACACGATTTGCACATAATTATCTAGAATTTGAAGTGAAGTGCAATCGATTCAGTCACATTACTTTCTGTTACTCTGTGCATAGAATATCTCCTTGAATTTCTTCCTACTTCACTTGATGATGTAGGGGTGAGTTGCTCATTTTGGCTACCTACATGAATTAAATGTTGCACAAACTTGGCGAAGACTGAGACGGGTAGGTAACCCCCTAAGTTTGACAAAAATCGAGAAGCTTTTGCTGATTTTATTTTTCAAGATTTTCAGATGCTTCATACTTAGCCAGTGGCTGGGTGACTTTTAGTCAATCTTAGCCTTAAATTTAGATGAGCCCCAAGATGGCGGAAACGGAATAGACCTTGGCTCCAATCTCTGCGCCAATCATCAGCGCCCGGAGACAGCATTTTGCTTACCTAAGGTCACTAAGAAACAAAGAATGCGAAAAGTTAGGTAACAGTCGTTTAATTGCCGAGGAATTCCCGATGATCTACTACATTTCCACGGAAAGTATCGCTACAAGAATAGAGTCATGGCGGAGCTGGGTATAACGTTCTCGATAGCTTCCTACTTACAAATCCGGATGCCAGCACACATCCTCACGATGTTTTTTCCGGTCAAAATAGCTGAAACATTCTCAACTCGGTATTTACGCGAACTCCCTTACATCGTGAAGACTTTGGGTGTTAGTGATAAGAATCTCTTGCCTGTTCTCCGTTAAGTCACGAGGTAGGTCAGTTTACAAATTTCTTTTGCCAAGAAAACATGACGCGAAGTCAGGCAATTTATGTGATAACCTATGTTATATTGGAATCACTAAAACTTCAGACGAAAGAGGGGAGAGCACCAATGAGACCGCTATAGAGCGATCGTGAGGTAGGTCGAAAAGCAGGCAACCAAGCTGGTTAACGGAGTAGTCTACATATTCGCGTTCCAGATAACCGAACATATTGGATGATACCGTTCTGGCACCCCCCCCCTTTCGCGCGTCTCCACTTATGAGGATGGACAACTTGGTCATCGCTCTTTTCAGCTACATACCAAACAATCGGAAGGTTATTTATCTAAATCATACCATCAAGAGAATTGCAGTGAACGCGCATGAATATTGGAATTGCGCTATCGAGAGTCGCCACTGGCTGTATGTGTAAACTGCAACGTCGTCCACGTCGCCAAAAACGCTCAATATGGGGAGACATACCTTTTGTTGAAGTCGTCGAGTTGCGGAGAACGCCACACCACCAGTGCTCCATGGAATTAGTCTCCTTCGGTGTCGTATGATCCTTGTGTTTGCCACCATCTGTGCCAGACAGCAGCGGGACGAACGTGTTGGCGCACAAACGGAAGGTGTACTCGGGGTAAGGGGCCTTGGAACCTACGATATCGATGCGAACCACAGTGCTGGGATTGGTGGCTGAAGTTAAAAGCAAGAATGCATTTCTTGTTTTTAGCCCATCGAATGGATGGGAATAGGTAGCGGAGGCGAATATTGAAGCAAGGGTTCTTGGACAAACCTATCGCTGAAACACCAAAAGCTTTTCCGGAACAGCCGAGCAAAAGCCCTTGGCGTGAACAGTTGTTGGAATGTACGCGTATCCCAAGTCCAACAACCAGCGAATTGTGAAACTTAAAAAAAAAATTTACCAAATGTTAACAATCAAAACCCATGACAATTAAAAGCTTTCGAAATTGAGCATCCTTGTCACCTCGCTTCAACAATCACCAGGTATTCGGGTTGAAGTTAGAAAAGGGCTTCTGGGTACCCCGTGATGATCCCAAGGCGGGGCGCGGCAACTTCGAAGGTAAGACATTGTGTCA
Organism: Phymatotrichopsis omnivora; assembly: GCA_016880775.1. NCBI lineage: Eukaryota > Fungi > Ascomycota > Pezizomycetes > Pezizales > Rhizinaceae > Phymatotrichopsis > Phymatotrichopsis omnivora. The sequence goes on from JABYPW010001077.1 coordinate 11,794, forward strand.
GATTTTAATTTTGGTGTGGTGTGGTGGGTGCATTGCGTTCTCGATCCTTACATAGTCGAAACCATTTGAGACTATACTCTCGATCGCGACTTACCAGCTATATCTATAGGCGCTATTAAAGAGGACTAATTTATACTATTATTAGACAGGCTAATCAGATGCATTGTTGGGAATGGATCCCTCCAAAAAACAAAAAAACCGAGGTTGCAATTTTCAAAAGGTAGTAGAGTAAGTACATACGTGCTCCTTGAATCCGTCCTTTAGTAAACCGTTAGGCTACTGTGATCCTGTTTGTCGGGACAATCGAGAATTTTATCGAAAGCATGATACTTATGCCGATCTCAAGTCTCTTGGACCGACTTTTTTGAGCTCCGCACTGAGAATCTCCCGGCGCAGGAACGGTACAATTCCCCCATGTTTTTTTATCATCGATACTGGATGCTTATTGAAATGCCGCTCTCTGATAAATTTGCACTAGATACGCATTTAACTGGCAGTACAATGGAGGATCCGGGTCTACCAGCGGCGAAATGCAGTTGCTATTTAGGGGAACAAAGATCCCTTAGGGAAGACCACACGGTTCCCCATGAGGAGACTATGAAAAAAAAAGAAAAAAAAAAAAAAAAGTGCATTTACTAGTAAGTAGAGTACATGTACTATTATGAGGTGGCGGTTGGGGAAAGGAGGTGGGGAGGGCGCAAAGGTTCGGTAAGCTCCGTTTTTTTTTTTTTCTTCCCCAGACTTCTGAAAATATGGATCAAAAAAATGCATTATAAGCAATACAAACTTCGCCTCCCTTCTGTCAAATTTCCTGCTTTGTCTGCCGTTGTTTGCGAGATGTCTCGCGGTAATTTCAGCGCTTGTGTATTGTATTCATTTTTTTTTTTTTGCCTTTGCTTTTTTCTTGTTCTCCTTTCCATCTTACGTTTTGGTATGTGCTTTCTGTCTGCGGTGCCACAGACAAACTCCCGCGTGGAGTGTGCGTGGCAGCCAAACCCGTCTCTTTGCGGAAAATGGGCGACGGGCGGCTTGTGGTTGGATCTCATGGCGTCGAGATTCACGGATTGGGACGTAACCCTGTCATCCTGCACGCTCTGGTCCTCGTACCCATAGTCACTCAAATTGATGCATCGCATTGGGCACTTGGAATCCAACCAGAGAGCTCGCCTCGGTTATACACGAATAGGAAGCCTTGGATGGCAACGGAAATGCTCTACCGGGAGACGAAAATATCCAGGGGAGCATAGAACCATGCCTATCAGGGATCGACTCGCAGCTTTGCTTAATTACTCTCTTATTTATTTGCATGCATGAGGGGCGAAATCTTTTCTAATTCTCGTGCTTAGTACATGTTGAGAAGAGTGCTTGGTTCGAGCGGGCATTATTAGATGCATACATACCCCACAGCACAAAGCGGATGCAGCGAAACAAAGAGAATAAAGAGATTATGACTGTCCCAATGAGTTGGTCACTCAGACTGGATTGTCTGCTCGGCGATGCATGGTAAACACAGGGCGTAATTGTTACCGAGGAGGTCAAAGACTCAAAAATCTCCCATGTTTCGCTCATAGAGGACGCCTACAAAGCCGCGATTCTGGTTTATGGTTCTGGGATAGAATGATGGTGCAAAGAAGTCAAGAGGGACATTGGGTAGTACAACCACATGCTCGAGTGCACATGAAAAAAGGAGGTTGCACACACGCTCACACCCCACCTTTTCATTGTCTCTCGTCTACAGAGAACGCCGGTCCAGGTGAGACATGCACTGTTTGGCACAGCCATCGCCGCCGCAGTAGCCACCTCAACCTCAATACGTTAAACACCAATCGCTGAGCATCCCAGCAACCTAATTCGCGCCATCCAGACCATCATTTTGCTGTGCACTATTCCTAATTCTGCATGCCAAGATTCTGGTACCGCAACCAGTCACTGCGCAATATTTTTTTCTAGCATTTTTTTTTTTTCTACAGGCCCAACGCAGCGGTCGACGCTATGCCAGGCCAAGAAGTGTGCCTACAAAATCCAAAATCTGCACGCGACGTATAGACCCGACCGAGACCTTTCCATCCCTCCCTTTTCCGCCACCCTAAACGCAGAAGAAACCTTTTTTTTTTTTTTTTTTTTTTTTTTTTTTTTTTTTTTTTTTTTTTTTTTTTTTTTTTTTTTTTTTTCATTTTCATTTTCATTTTTTTTTTCATTTTTTTTTTTTTGGCGCTCTTCGCTCTATCGTTCCTTCTTCGTCCTATCTTCTGGCTTTGGGGGAGCAGATAGGTCCGGCAATGCCGGATGGGTGTGATGTCCCTATCGGGATCGTGAGCTGTGTGGTTGTTTCGTCCCATCTCTGTTTTGTTCATTATGTATTTGACATGTGCGGGTGTGGGTAGTATTATACATGCACCGTTCAGATTGAGCACAATTGTCGCCGCCCATTACTATTTCCAATTGGAAAATTAACTTTTCCGCGCATTTAAGCATCTTGTTTGCGGCCCTTTCCCGAATGTCGATGTTTATATATTAACTGGGGACGATTTCTCGGGCGTCTCGTTTGCCTACCACACGACACCCAAGAGCACATCCCTACAAGCCTTGCACGGCCTGCCTTCCGAAGAAATATCTGACCGTCGATTCCCATCGCCCCAGTACAGGAGGGCAATTGCGCTGTTTCTCTTGCGGATAGGCCAATTGGTAGAGATATCCGTTGACCAGCTGCGACTCGGTTGCCGCTATCATTCTTGATATCGCACCAAAGGGACCCGTGAACCCAATAGTCTCACCAGTAGGTCTAGGCTGCTGCCTGGTTAGGAGCTCTGAGTCGGTCAGTGCCAGCCCACTGAGCCCACGCACCAATTGTTGGGTGCTCGCGGCGGTGGAAAAAGAAAGAAAAAGAGCAAAGAGGAGCACAAAACACCAAGCCGTCCTGCTGCTCGAACTGAGTGCTCTCTCTCTCTCTGGCTTCTGGGCTGTGGTGGCTTCTCCGCTTCTCCTCTCCCTGTAGCTGCTTCCTCGCGGTTTCCCCCGCGGCATCCCCCTCTGTTTGCCATCCCCTCACAGATCCACCGTTCCACCGTCGGTTTGCTCCTCGGCCCCCCCCTGTCCCTGCGTGCATGCCCGTGTGCTCTCTCTAGTGCTTCGCTGAGTCCGCACTTGAAGCTGCTAGACCAGACTGATCCTAGAGCTGCCAGCCCTGCCTTGCCCTGCCTTGCCCTGCCGTGTCCTGCCCGTGCACTGTGCTGCTGGACCTGGCTGACCCCGTCTCTCTCGACGCAACCATTGCCCGTCGCGCGCACATTGCTGGCCGCTACTATCTCGCTGCTCTTTCCAGGCTTCGCGCTGCGCTCTCGCCGCATTCCAAGCTAGAGCCAGATCCCCTCGCTGCGGTCGGTAGTTCGCCTTTCTCCTCGTCCTCCCCCATCCGCGCTGGTCTCACGGCTGTTGTTGCCGCCGTTGCTGCTCCTCCCTCTCTCGCCTGCTGTCCTCCCTCCCTCCCCTTCCCGGAGCCTGTCGACAGTCATATATAATCCATCCACAGCCTTCGGGCAGCCATTCCCTCAGCCATCGTAACGCCTGCGCAGAGTATCCCGACCACTCGCATTGTGGGACCGTGATCGTCGAATACCCCACCCTACCCCCGGCAGCGACAGCGCTCTCCCAATCCCGCTGCCCATCCTGCTCGGCTTCGAGGCCTCTTTCTGACAGTCCTCCGGCCTCTGCCATCCTGCGACCGGCTGGTTGCGTTGTCGGTAATTCGCTAAAGATAAAGCTTGTTCGGCACGCAGCAAAAACGTGGTGATCTCGGTGATCGTCCGGCCTTCCTTCTCTCTTCGGTCAAACATCGACACCTCGCGTCCGCCGAGACCACTCCGCATCCCAAGCTTTTCGAGAATCCCGGGCTGCTTTCCCCGAGCAAGAGCTTTAGCAGCAGAGCTTGCGTGTAAGGTACATTCCCCCCTCCCGCGCCTCCTCTGTCCCATCTCCATACATACATGTACATGTACATTGTACATCGAACCCCACACATCCCATCCCATCTCATCTTGTCGCACTCCTCCCCGCCCTGCCACTCGCCCCCGGTTTGCTGCTGCATGAGATGTTATTTTCCGCTGTAGACGATCACACGCTCCCAGAGCTGTAGCACCGTTAACACCAATCTGACATAGCAGCTGCCCTGTCTCATCCTTTCTGGCGGATACCCCAGCCAGCCCCCGCTGCGCTCCCGGTAGCCGCTGTGCCAAGTAGTGGTATACCTTGGGCCCAGCCCGCCTCAGAGTACACGCCTTCCCGTTCGCAAAGGGCTCGCTCCGCCTTCCCCCCCCACCCCCCAATCGTCACCACGGCTACCCTCAGCTACACCCTGTTCCCGCGGGAGGTTGTGTCGCCTTTGCATAACCTGTTTATTCCTCCCACACCTCCGTCGCCGTATCCGTCGCCGACGCTGAGTGTGACAGGCAAGTACCCGCTGCCCTTCCTGGATCCTTCCCAGGGTCCGCAGGCCCACATTTGGGGAAGCAGCCCGGACTCCGGTGCCCAAGCGTCGAGCGCCCCCGCTCCACGCCGTGCGCAAGCGGCCTCTATCTTTACCTTCAACTCTTCTGGGTCCTCTGCAGCTCTCCTGTCGTCGTCCTCTTCGTCCCACGCCATCCCGCCCATCGCAGCCCGCAATCTGCCCACGCCGCCCTCGACGAGCGACACTGGATTGCGGTCTTTCTCAAGCGCCTCTCGGGACGACTATTCCAACGTTGCAGTTACGCTGGCCCAAAGTCCGGTTCACATGAGTGCTCCCGACCAGTCAACTGGCCTCTCTTCGACATCCGGTATCGCTGCCAGACGATTGCAGGACCCGCTCCCTCAGTTCGCCCTAAACACCACCGCGGCATCGCCCCCTTCTGTTGGTAACGTCTTGACACCCCCTCCCAACGACCTTACTAGCATATTTTCTTCATCTATGAGCAACATGGCCTCCAGTGCCAGGGTCCCAGCAGTCATGAACACGTATTCTACTCCAATACCGGTAACTCCTCTGGGTTTCTGGCACCATCCACAAAACTCGCCTTACAGCTTCAATTCTGCCCCAGGTGGCTCTTCCTTCCCATCAGCAGGGATATCTAATTCGTCCAGTTCAAACTTTGGGCGGCCTTTCGGCTCGCCTGTAGCTTTGAATAGAGCTAGCAGCAGGCCAGCGAGCCCAGCTGAACTCGCGCCTCCTTCATTCGATGGTCCAGCTCCCAGCTTTTCTTCCGGAAGCTCTGGCCTGCCATCTATTGGGCAGAGCGCGAGCGTATCACAACACTATACCTACCTTCCTCAGGGGCAGCCCCCAGCGAGCGGGGCTCCTTCACAGCCACCGATAAATACTCAACCCCAATCCTCTCACGATCCCTATGCTCCCACTTCTCTTCCGCCTTCCAGCCTTCCTCAACCATTTTACAACCACAACTCCACTTTCACAGGTCCGCAAACATCTCATAATCTCCCACTGTCTGCCAGCGCTCCTTCCAGCTCATCTCTAATGAACCGCTCCCTTGGTTCTGGGATGTCATCCTATCATTCTCCGCTTCTCCCTCTCCAGCCCTATAGGTCAAACTATGTTTTGCCAGGGGTGAACAGCCAACTCCTTGGTCATGCAATGGTTCCACACCACGTGCATCCAGGTGTTCACCACCCACAGACAGATAGGCCATTCAAATGTGATCAGTGCACGCAAAGTTTTAACAGAAACCACGATCTGAAGAGGCACAAGAGGATTCATCTGGCCGTTAAGCCGTTCCCCTGTGATAACTGCGACAAAAGTTTTAGCAGGAAGGATGCGTTGAAGGTAAGCTCCAGCACACAGAGGATAATTGAGTTTCGTGCAAAACTAACGGCAACCTGCAGAGACATCGTCTGGTAAAGGGTTGTGGCAAAGGCGACCACCAGAACGCTACTGGTTCTTCAATTTCTACTGGAGACGGGGCTACTCATGATGCACCTAAAAGTTCTCCTGTATCTCCCACCAGCAGCATTAACGCCGCTTCTTCAAGATCTAATGGCAGTCCTTCAAGTAGTAGCGCTGGAGCGCATAGGCTAGAACGGTAGCCATCTATCGCAAGCAGAAGAACATTTGTATACTATTCCTTTTACGGGTTGCTTTTTCCATATCACCTGTTTTTGTCTTTTCTATTTTCTTCGAATGAAAATTATCGGGAGTAGCGGAAGGAAGGGTCCTCCCTTTTTTTTTTTTTTTTTTTTTTTTTTT
>JABYPW010001078.1:0-17970 GCA_016880775.1 Phymatotrichopsis omnivora
TAGTGCAGAGTTGGCATCACTTGGGAAACATATATTAAAGCTAGTGGTAGCTGTATCAACAGCAGCATATGCACTATATAGCATAGGAAAAGGAAAGATACTCTTCAGTCCTAGGTACATTGTTAAGCATAGATAGTCCCTATAAGATGTAAAAGTGGTTGTTGTTCACTATGACAGTGATAATAATTAAAGAGGTGGTCTTACCAATAAGCTTGTCCTTCAAAGTGAGCTGGCTATGAGTCTAAGCTATGAGTATACCATAGTTAAAAGTCTTAATTTCATTTCCAATCTCAGATATGTATTCGATTTCTGATGTGTTAAGGATAAGGGTAGGCACATTGTGCACAATTTACTTTTTACATAAGAAGTTGCAGTGTAGGCTAGTGGTATTAGGTAAATGATTGTGCATAGCTTCTGTGATAGTTGCTTTGTACACTAGCACTTGCTAGTTATTTGTATTCTCCATGATAGAGAGGAATATATTTCAGGGACTGGCCTGGTAAATAGATCAGATATAGCAGGTAGAGGTGTCAAAGGAGAGTTTCTCTTTAATTCCCTAAACCTACAGTTAGGGATTCTTTGTAAGGTTCATTATAAGTGTTGCCAATTTTGAAAATCCTTTGATAAAAATTTGATAGAAGTTAGCAAACCCTAGGAATAAGCAGACATAATAGAGGATATTATCTTCCCTACATTCACTATCATATGGACAGAACATTGCACTTAATTATTGTAATGAACCATGGTCATGTACTTTCCTACTTATTGTATTCTCCTTGCGTTTCCTATTGTTAATGGTGTTCTTTGGAATTCCGCGTTAGGAGTCATGAATTATCACTTGGTCATGTACGGTCACTCATGTTTAGCTGTCTGCCTTGCGAAGGTCATGAGAATAGTGTTTAGATTGAATGATGTATGGAAAAGGATCATGTGGACAAAACAGGTTTTACAGAGACTGCTCTAGAAGGGAGGCAGTGCTCTTGGCGATTGGTATAAAAGAGAAGGAAATCTCGTGGTCCTGTATTTTCTTTCTCTTTCTTCTTTACGCAGTATCTTAAGTATACACCTTAGGAATAAAGAGTTATTCCCACAAACCTTCAGCACATCGTTGCCTCGCTCAATGCGCACCTCTTAAGTCCTCTAAAGAGTTGTGTATCTTCTTCTATCCTGATTTACCCAAAAACCCCGATATAGCCTGAGCATCAGTTGTATCACTGAAGGAGTTGTCCTTTACAATTAGGAGCATATAATGTAGTCGCATTTTATAGGAGCAATCTTGCTAAGCACTATCCCAGTAACCCTTTACCTGGTGATAGACATAATAGACTGTAAACTGTGTAGGTATATCATAGACTATTCTGGAATAATTCTTTACTATAGAGACTGTATTATCTGAAATCATAAAGCTTAGGAATTTAACTTCATAAATGGCATAGATGTACTTAGAGGGCTTTAAGGCCAATCTGTTATCATCTATCTAGTGGAGAACTTCTTATATCAGGTGATCATGGTCATCTTTTATCTCCATATATATGAGTATATTATCTTGGTGAATGATGACACCAAGATCTAAGAGATTATAGAATATGGTATCATTTTCTCATAGAAGATAGAAGGAGCATTGGATATACCAAGGGGTATAATTAGCTATTAAAACTTACTATACCTAGTTCTAAATACTGTTTTCTACTCATCACTGTTAGATATATAGATGAGATTATAACTATTCTTCAGATATAACTTGGAAAACTAATAGGAAGCTATAATGTGATTACAGAGCTCTATCATAAGGGGAATATAGTATTGGTTCTAGATGATAACCTTGTTAAGGCCCTAGTAGTCTACATAGAGTTGAAGGGATCTATTAGCCTTCTTGATAAAGATGATAGGAGTAATTATAGATGCCTTAGAAGGATGAATCTTACCTTCCTCTACTATTCAGGTAATGTATTCCTAAAGGACGTAGATTTTAGTCTCTGATAACTTGTATTAAGGACCCTAGGGAGGAAAAGCTCCTTCTTTCAAGGTAATCTTATAATCATAGTCCTGATAAGGTAAAGTGATAAGGTGAGTTATTCAGAGAATACAGTATAGGATATTTGCTCCTACTTGGATCCTTTATAGGTAGTTAAGGAGGAGATAGAGGAGGCCTTTAAGGATATAATAGAGAATTCTCTGACAGGTACTCTTGTTATGGCAGTATACTAATGATGTACGATAGCTTCATTGATAGGGCTATAGACCTATTTAACTAATCTACCTCTAATAGCTTAGATGTTGGTAAACAAGTCATCATTACTGAGGAGGGAAAATGCTGAACTATTTCTACCTTAGGTGCTACTATGTGTTTTTAACATTTCTCACAGGGTAAGAAGACTAATTCTAGTTTGTTATAATTAATATAGGGCTTATTGTAAGGAACCATGGTTATGTACTTTTATACTTGTTATATTTCTTTAGAGTTCTATATTATGAGTCATGAATTATCACTTAGATATGTATGGTCACTCATGTTTGGCTATCTGCCTTGAAAAGGTCATGAGAATAGTATTTAGATTGAATGATGTATAGGAAATAGTCATATAGATAGAACAGGTTTTAAAGAGACTACTATAGAATGGAGGTATTGCTCTTGGCAGTTGGTATAAAAGAAGAAGAAATCTATACAGTCCTATATTCTCTTTCTTGCTTCAGGAATCCTACTTCACAACCTTCAAACCTCACTTATTCTAAAAATTCTTATCATGAACTTTTCTATCTCATCCCTTAAAGCAAAATCTTATTATAACACCCCTGCCCCCCCTCTACACCTACCTGCCCCTTTTTCCTCTACCCCTATTTTGCAAAAAAAATGATCCCTGTCCCTCCTCTATAACCATCTAAAGGGTTAGAGTATTTAGACAGATCTAAGTTGACCTCGTGACCTCTAAGTTTGGTCGCTTACTTGGACACAACACCAAATAAAATAGTGCCTATACATGATGTGATGTCCAAGGCACATGGGCTATAAAGACCTTCAATACATCTAGACTTATCACCTTCTTTTCAAAAGACCTTCCTACCATTCCACAGTTACTGGCCTCTATCTAGTCGACCATCAGCACCATTGCCAACACCCAGACAGAGCTTGCTAACTGAGTCGCTACTCTCGAGTTGCAACCACCCATACCTGTAACTGAAGCCCTAGCACCTGCCCCTCAAGGCTTACCTACTATACCAGAAGTCCTAGAATCCCTCAAGGATATCCAAAAACAACAAAAAGTGACTACAGAAGATCTTAGAAAACTTCGCTCAATCGCTACCACTTCCACCTCTCTCCCTGCCCAACAACAAGCCTAGGGTACTCAAACATAGGCTCAATTCATATCTAAAAAACAAAAGAAGAAGAGTAGCCCAGTCACCTAGAAGTACATTCTCCCCACCACTCTGCTTCCACTCCCACAGTACCCTACCTGCTGTGACTGAGAAGTTATTGTCGATATTGAAGAACCATTGGCTTTCAGTGATGATGCTCATGCTCAAATCTGTGACCATGTCAACTTAGCCCTAGATAAAGCCAAAGCTCCCTCCTTCTTGCATATTCAAAGATGTTATAACAACAACCCAACCACTCTAGTCCTTACCACTATAGAGACTGCAACTGCTGCTGGTGTCCTTGTATACTACCCTGCTATCACAAAAGCTATTAGCAAATTCTATAAAGTCAAGGGCATTAACTGCAACCACACATAGAAGAAGTACATTAACTATGTTATTCCTACTACTACTAACCTCAACAATATAGGACAAATGACCTACCTCTACCAGGAGATCAAATGCTATAACTCTAGTATTACCCTTGCTAAGACCCCACGCTAGCTGACAGCCAGTACCAAAATCAACAAATGGAATTATGGCTCACTTATGATCACTATCATCGGTAATAACAATGAGGATCATATCCTTAAGGGCCTTACTATCCTCAACAAAACCTGTTCTACTGTCAAATATATCCCTTTCAGTGCTAACACCTTATGGTCCCACTACTAAAAGTTTGGACACCCAGTCCAGAACTGTCAATCCCCTCCTTGCTGCTGACTTTGTACCAGCCCCTATAGTATCTCTAAATATACATACAGGGTAGCTGACTGCAAACAACTGAAAGGGTTCACCTGTGAGAACACTGTTCACCAATGTGCAAACTATGCTGACTCATATAAAGTAAACAGTCTGATCTATATGATGATGATCCAGGCTAAACTTGCCAAGTCTAATAGGAAGGAAAGGTCCACCACTATTGGGGGAGGTTACTTTCTCCTTCTTTACCTTGTTTTTATTTTTTCTGTAATGGAACTAGTATTTTTCTGCTTCAGTAAAGTCTAGAAGAGTTTGAGCATTTCTCTTTCTCTCTCATCTTTTATTTTTCACTCAGTTGTGTAGTCCATATAGGGGGTTTCTCTTTGATTGCTTTAAAGTGCACCTAGCAATTGTTTTTTTCCTGGTCAGATTTTGTACATAGTTATCTGTGCATTTCTTTTTTGGCATGAGTAGGTGGAGGATTTCTTTTCAGTCTTGAGATAAGAAGGCTACAGTTATGTCTCTACTTTTAGTTGAGTGTAAATGTCCTGCCATATTGCCTTAGCTAGTTGTTAGGGAAATTTATGTCCTTTCTTTTGTTAGGGTTATGTCTCTGCTTTTAGTTAAGTGTAAACACCCTGCTATAGTACCTTGGGTAGTTGTTAGGGAAATTGATATCGCTTTCTTTCCTTCTAGGCTATATAAAGGGTTAACCTTACAGTGCTTAGTGAGTTTGCTCCTGAGTTATCATGAATATATCATATGTAATTAAGCTTATGGAATGCCACATCTATAACATTAGTGATCGAGGAAGGCTAATATCTTTTTCTTTGCTCATGTTGATATAAGGGAAGATCAAATCCTCTTTCTTTCTCATGTGTTTAGTTATGTCTTTGCTTTTAATTAAGTGTAAATGCCCTGCTAGAGGATAGGAAAGATGTCAAACTATTTGTATAGGGAAATTAATATCACTTTCTTTCCTCATGCAGTATCTTGAGTATACACCACAGGAAGAAAAACAAATACTATTCCTACAAACCTTGAGTATATAACTGTCTCACTCAATGCACACCTCTTAGGGAGTCCTCTATTGAGTAGTGTATCTTCTTCTATCATGATTTACCTATAAACCCTGATTTAGACTAAGACTTATTTGTATCACTGAAGGAGTTGTCCTTTACACTATATTGCATCTTACAGAAATTACTATTGAAGAAGATACATGAGAGTTTAGGTGATATTATATGTTATCCCTAATCAACTAGAACTTCCAAGAAGAGGTACCCCAGTTCACTATCAATGAAATCACTAGGCTACTAAAAGACAACAACATACTACCTATAGAAAAACTTGAAGACCATCAAGTCCTGCCCCCCAGTATAGGAATCGCAGAGTACATTTTAGTCCAGAAGTCAAAAACAAGCCAGCATATAGACCATCATCACTAAACATATTTCCTAAGAGACCAGCAAAAGCTTAGAAAGTTCATTGCAATGTCTATGTTTAGAAAGTCACCCCTATCTACCACCAGCTATGCTGTAAGACCAGGGAGTAGTAGGAACTTGAGGAGGTAAATAGGCCATAGTGGAAAAGAGGTTTCTGTATTAGAAACTGTGATAGATAAATCCACTGATTCTTCTACAAAGACTATTGCTGTGATGACCATTAGGACAATAGAGTCTACTTTAACCTCTGAGTACTACATACTACAAGTGGTAACAGTAACTCCAGACCTAGGAAAAGTCCCAGTACTATGCTTATACCTGTATTCAGACATCGATACTACAGCAGTGAGTTTTTTGCTATATGAGGAATTGGAGGACACTGCCCTCAACTTCCTGGAACATCTTAGGAAATATACAGTTAACAACATTACAGTTAAAGTCACTATTCTCCTAGATACAGCTAGTATACCATGAGAGTGAAGATAAGATTATTATATATCTATACAGGGATGATCTCATTGTATTACATCAGAACTACCCCATCACCCTAGTCCAGCTTAACAGACTTAGAATCCTCTAACTCACTATCCTACACCCTATTATCAATGAGTTCCTAGCAACAAAAAGGTACAGGCATTAGTAAATGTCTACCACAAAAATGCATCTAGACCAACCTAATAAGCTGTAGGAGATATACACTGTTCTAGGCCTAGAGAAACTAAAGTTCTTCTAAGATATCTACAACCATAACAAGGTCCAAGCTATTGTACAGTATCAGAGGTCTAAAGACTGGATTAGAGAACACTATAACTCTAGTGTTGAAAAAGAGCAAGAGATCAAGGATGTAAAGAGATAGCAAGTCATAAGTCAGCAACAGATTAAAAGCCTCACAAAGGAGCAAGTACTAGAAAGTGAACAACTTGAAGAGCTGAGGTAAGAATGGATTACACTCTACCTAAGGATTAATACTCTACAACAGGAACTGGAGGAAGAGTAACGAGGAGTATGAGAAATACCTGACATTGCAAAGCTTAAAGACTCTGAAGTATTTAATGGAAAGGATCATACCTAGGTAGACCTATTTATCACCAGGTGCATAGACACCTTCGAGGTCAATGAGGATAGGTTTGAAGATGAAGGCTATAAGATCAAGGGTGTAGCATCATTCCTGAAGGTACTAGCACAAAAGTGGTACATTGCCCTTAGGCTCAACATTTCTAAGAATAGAAAAGTACCTAATAAAACATGGTCAACTTTTGAAAAAGCACTGCAGAAGGCTTCTGATAACCTAGATAAAGACAATACTACTTACCAGTAGTTAGAGATCCTTGGACAGAAGGGCAACATATCTGAGTATTATGCAGACTCTGATGGTCTTGCATTCAATACCAGTCTACCTGAAGATGACAGGATGAGGATACTCCTATTCAAGAAAGGGCTAAAAGGAAAGGTCCATAAAGCACTGGCTCACTAGTTATACCTCCCTAAGACATACTCAGAGTTGACACAACTATGTATCTAGTTGGAAAAACAACTCAAGTCAATTCCAAAAAGGGAAGATAGACCTACTAAAAAGTCTCAAAAGCAAGAGTCGAAGCTAAGCTTCAAAAAACAGAACAAGTTCAGCAACTACTACTAGAAGAGGTAGACCTAGGAGTAAAAGAAGATTACTTAAGAAGAGAATGATCACTATAAGAACAAAGGCTTTTGTTTTAATTGCAGAAAAGAGGGATATTATACTAGAAACTGTCTAAAGAAGGAAACTAGCAAAGAGTCAAGGACTACTAGCTTCAAAGTAGTAACTGTTATAGTTCACTTAGGAAATGCCAAGAGTTAGAACTAGATAGTGTTCTAGCTATGAGGAAGCCCCAAGGGAAAAGTCCTACCCAAAAAGTTACCAGCATAGAAAAATTAGAAATGGTTTCAGAAGGAGAATATTTGATACTCCAAGCAATATTGAATAACACTGCCAAGTGTTATGCCCTATTAGATATAGGGGTAACTAGTTTTGTATTTATAGATAAAACATTTGCATAGAGAAATGGTTTTACTATATTAAAGTTATAGACACTAATAACCTTGACAGTTAACGATGGAAGATAAGTTAGTAGCAGAAAAATTACCAAGGTTACCAGAACAGAAATCCAGGTTGAACCAAGAAAGGAAGAAGTGCCAATCTACATTATAAAGTTTGCAGACTGTCCTATCATATTAGGATTGCAGTGGCTACAACATTACCAAGTGCAGATAGATTTTAGGAGAAATTAGCTCACCTTTGCCTAAGAGGAAGGGGGAAGTTGATTCAATATTACCACCATTGGAGTGGCACCCTTTAGAAGAATGGCAATAAGAAAAGATAGCAAGCTATATACTATAAGCATTACAGAATCCACTAAGGCAAGGGAGGTACCAAAATCAGCACTGCCAGAGAAGTTGGTACTAGAAGGGTACTATGAATATTTGCACCTCTTTGATAAAGAGAAAGTAGATGCTTTACAAGTACATTAGAAAATTGATCACAAGATTCCACTAACTGAAGGAGATGAACTGCTATGGTTACCTACTTATAGACTATTAGAGGTAAAGCTACAAGGGCTAATGAAGTACCTGAAAGAAAATTTAGTGAAAGGATTTATCTAGGAGTTGTAGTCTCTAGCTGGTACACCCATATTGTTTGTGAAAAAGAAGGATAGATCACTCTGCCTATGTGTTAAATACTAAGGACTCAACAAAGTTACAGTCAAGAATTGATATCCATTACAGTTAATTCAGTAAATTTTAGAATGATTGAAAGAAGTAAAGATCTACACCAAGTTAGAATTAAGATAGGTATACAATTCAGTCAGAATTACAGAAGGTGAGGAATAGAAGACTGCATTGCATATGAGGTATGGCTATTATGAGAACAAGGTTATGACATTTAGTCTTATAAATGCACTAGCAATGTTCCAAGCATTTATCCACAATATCGTAAAAGATCATTTAGACATTTTGTTTGTTATCTATTTATATTACATATTGATCTTGAAGAAAAACTCGAAGGAGCACATTAGCCATATGTGGACAGTTTCAAGAAATCTAGGGGAAAATAATGTTTACTACAAACCTGAGAAATGTGAATTCTATACCATGGAGACAGAATTTCTTAGGTACATAATCTCTCCAGAAGGCATCACCATGGATAAAAGCAGTACTAGGATGGGAAACATCAAAGTCAGTAAAGGATATTCAAATGTTCATAGGATTCATAAACTTCTACTGAAGGTTTATCAAAGGATACTCAAGGGTAGTATCACTGATCACAGAATTATTAAAAAAGGACTAAAGGTTCAAATGGATAAAGGAGGCAAACACTGCTTTTAGAAGTCTCAAGGAAGCTTTCACATCAGCACCAACCCTGAGATACTTTGACCTGAAAAAACTGGTTACTATAGAAACAGATACATCTGATCATATGGCAGTAGGCATCCTATCCTAAAGTTCCAGTATGAGGATAGAAAACAAGTTTTGCACATAGTGGCATACTTCTCCAAGAAGTTCAACCCTGTACAGTATAACTACCTAGTGCATTATAAGGAACTGTTAACAGTGATTCTCACATTTTCAGAGTAGGAATAGGATATCACATACTCACCACTCCCAGTTCAAGTAATAATAGATGACAAGAACTTGCAATATTTTATGACCAAGACAATATTAAATCACCAACAGGTAAGATAGTCTTAGTTCCTATGAAGGTTCAACTTCTAGATATACTATTGACTAGGGAAATATAGAGGTAAACCTAATTCTTCAACTAAAAGATCTGGAGATCTTTTTAGGGAAGGAGATAACTGTTTCGCTTATCAGGAATAGATGATTATCAAACTATCCTACTTGGACCATTTATTACAAGTAAGCTCATAGCTGCATGCCCTCTCAGTGATAGTAGAAGTAGGAGGAAACTAAGATTTTGAGGAGAAAATCAAAAGGTCTTGTGATAAGGACCCTACTAGAATGTCTATCCTGCAGTCCCTGTAGAAGTGTAATGAACTGTGGTCATGTACTTTCCTACTTGTTGTATTCTCCTTATATTTCCTATTGTCAGTAATGATCTTTGGAATTCCACGTTAAGAATCATGAATTATCACTCGGTCATGTACGGTCACTCATGTTTAGCTGTCTGCCTTGCGGAGGTCATGAGAACATTGTTTAGATTGAATGACATATAGAAAAGGGTCATGTGGACAAAACAGGTTTTGTAGAGACTGCTCTAGAAGGGAGGCAGTGCTCTTAGTGATTGGTATTAAAGAGAAGGAAATCTCGCGGTCCTGTATTTCCTTTCTCTTTCTTCTTTATGCAGTATCTTAAGTATACACCTTAGGAATAAAGAGTTATTCCCACAAACCTTTAGCACATCATTGCTCCACTGAATGCGCACCTCTTGAGTCCTCTACAGAGTTGTGTATCTTCTTCTATCCTGATTTACCCAAAAAACCCCGATACAGACTGAGCATCAGTTGTATCGCTGAAGGAGTTGTCCTTTACAAGAAGGGAGAAAAGTTTTCAGGATATGTAGAACTGTTAAATTATGTAATCACAGAAGGATTATTATTCTATAATAACCTAGTTAACATCCCTGATGACCAGGACCTAAAACTGGAAATAGTCTGACAAAACCATATTTATATAACCCCTAGACACCATAGAAGGGCTAAGATATCTGAGTTAGTAATAATGAACTATTTTTAGCTAGGATTACAGAAGTATATCAGCTAATATATCAGCCATTATGAAGTATACATAAGAGTAAAACCTGTTAGACATGCACATTTCAGCACTTGAAAGCCCCTGGAAATACCTTAAAAAACCCTAGAATTTAATATCTATGGACTTTATAGTGGGATTACCAATAAGCCAGGAATATGATATAATCCTTGTAAGAATGGATGGCCTGACCAAAATAGCTCACTACATCCCTCCAACAGAAAAAGCAACAAGTAAAGATATCGCAACCCTATACATATATCATATATGTAATACTATGGGTTACTAAAAGATATCACCTCTGAATGTGGTACATAGTTTGTTTCAGAAATATAGAAGTCCTTGTGCCAGAATTTAAAAATCAAAAGTAACTTTACCACAGCCTACCACCCATCAATGGATGGTCAGATAGAGAGAATGAACTCAGTTATAGATTAGTATCTATGGATTTATTGTCATTATCAGCAGGATGATAGGGCATCCCTGCTTCCCCTTGTAGAGTTTAGCTACAACAAATAAGCCTTAGCAACTATGAAAGTTATCCCATTCTATGTAATTTATGGATACCCCATACACTTTGCAATAGACATAGACCTTAGGAGAAGGTCAAAAACCCCTAAAAGTGTTAAGCATCTCGCTACCAAAATATAGGAGGAATATGACTTATACAGGGTAGAAATTGCTTATGCACAAGAAAGGTAGAAGGCAGTGGTAGATCAGTCAAGGAAACTAGTACCTGTAATAGAAGTTGGAGAAAAGGTTTAGCTGTATGCTAGGAATCTACACACTTAGAGGTCATCCAAGAAACTTGATCACAAAAGTCTTGGTCTATTTAAAGTTCTCACAAAAGTCAGAACTCGAGTATATAAACTTAAGCTCACTCACTCTGTGAAAATTCATCCAGTCTTGTATATCTCTCTAGTAGAACTAATAAGTAAAAATCAACCAGTCGTAAGCTATTAAAATCCTATACCTGCTCTGATTGTCTTTAAAGGAGATCAAGAGTACAAAGTTGACAGTATTCTTGACTCTAAATGCCTTCAAGATAGATCTCTTTGCTACCTTGTCAAATGGGTTGGCTACTCCAAGCCTATATATGAGCCTTACTAATACCTTGAGCACTACTAGGAGTTTATTAATGAGTTCTACCACTGCTTCCCTAACAAGCCCAAGCTGTGATGCAGATGAGGAAATAACAGAGGTCTCCTTATCTTAACTATATTCACACCTATCTTTGACTATTATGGATGAATTTGCACATCCCCTAAAGATAGTACATTGAAGGAGGAACCCCTTAAAGACCCTCTAGCATTAGGTCTTAAAATTATCGTAAACCAGACTCTGGCACCAGTCTCACCCTAAGAAAAGCCCCAACCCTAGGAGCTAATACTTAATACTCCCCTGCTATAGCTTATCTTGACCCAACAGTAGCAGTAATAGGAGGAACAGATCTTACCACTTATTTCCCCTATATCACCCCTAAGTTCACTAGTAATCAAAGTGGACCCTGAAAAACCTTATTAGCAGTATGTGCTAATATTAGAAGTATCTACCAGTCCTAGTAGATACACCCCCCTAGTAGTACCAACAGTTACTATCAATCCCCAGCTCCTAGAGATCAAGGAGGAGCACTAGCCTGAGGTACTACTAGAGATAGCTGAGAGTGATTCAGTAGTATACTAGTATTGTCCACCAATGCCCTAGTATATCTAGCTTAGAAATCTTAGGGAAACATTGCACTTTATAGTGGAGAATATAAGAGATGACCACCTAAGAGAAGAAGTATTCCTAGCTATCACAGGAGTTCCAGTTTGAAGAGAGGGATACTGTAATGAACCATGGTCATGTACTTTCATACTTTTCATATTCCCTTTATGTTTCCTATTGCTAGAAGTCTTCTTTGGAATTCCATATTATGAGGTATAAAGTATCACTCAGTTATCTATGGTCACTCCTGTTTAGCTGTCTGCCTTGCAGAGGTCATGAGAAGAGTATTTAGATTGAATGATATATAGGAAATAGTTATGTGGACAAAATAGGTTTTAAAGAGACTTCTCTAGAAGGGAGGCAGTGTTCTTGGCAGTTGCTATATAGGAGAAGGAAATCTACATAGTCCTGTATTTCCTTTCTTTCTTCTTAACATCCTACTTTACAACCTTCAAACCTCACTTATACTGAAAATCCTTATCACAAACTATTCTATTTCCACTATTTAGTGATGACGAGTTGCCAAACCACTACCCTCCTACCCCAACCACCCCTTTTACCTCTACCTCCCTACTCCCCATAAATGCTCCCCCCACTTTCTGCTAAAACTATCTAAAGGGTTGAAGTATTTAGACACATCAAATTCGACCTCAGAACCTCAAAGTTTGGTCACTTACTTCCATACAACACCAACTTAAATGGTGCATGAACAGGAGCTGATGTCTAAGGTACACAGGCTATAAAGACTTTCAATATATCTAGACCTCTACCCTTCTCTACAAGAGACCTTCCTACCATCTAATAGTCACTGACTTCTATCTAGTTGACCCTCATAACCATTGCCAATAACTAGATAGAGCTTGCTAACTCAGTTGCTACTCTGCAGTTGTGACCACCACTACCTGTAACTGAAGCCCCAGCACCTGTCCCTGAAGCTTCACCTACCCCCCTAGAAGTCATTGAGTCATTCAAGGACATCTAAAAACAACAAAAAGTGACCACAAAAGACCTTAGGAAACTTTGCTCAATTGCTACAACTTCTACCTCTTTCCTTATCCTACAACAAGCCTAGGATACTCAAACCTAGGCTCAAGTTATATCTGAAAAACAAAAGAAGAAGATTGGCCTGGTCAGTAAGTAGGACCTTATCCTAACCACTCTGCTTCCCCTCCAACAGTACCCTACCTACCATAACTGAGAAATTATTATCAATATTCAAGAACCATTAGCCTTTAGTGAGGATGCTCATATCTAAATCTATGAAGATGTCAACTCAGCCCTGGATAAAGCCAAAGGTCCCTCCTTCTTGTACATTCAAAGATGTCACCCCAACAACCCAACCACACTAGTCCTTACCACCATAGAGACTTTTACTACTGCTGCTATCTTCACCTACCACCCCAGCATCATGAAAGCTGTTGGCAAATTTTGCAATGTAAATGGCTTTTACTGTAACTACATATGGAAGAATTACATCATCCATGGTATTCCCACTACTACTGATCTCAACACCATATGACAAATGACCTGCCTCTGCTAGGAGATTGAATGCTACAACTCCAGTGTTAACCTCACTATGACCCTACGCTAGCTGATGTCCAGCACCAAAATCAACAAATAGAATCATGGCTTACTTATGATCACTATCATTGACAATAATAACAAGTCTCATATACTTAAGGGCCTCACTATCATCAACAAAACCTGTTGCACTGTCAACTACATCCTATTCAGTGCTGACACATGATGCTCTCGGTGCACGAAGTTTGGACACCCAGTTCAGAACTGTCAATCCACTCCTTACTGCTAACTATATGCTAGCCCTAATATTATCTCTAAATATACCTATGGGGTAGCTGATTGCAAACAACTGAAAGGGTTTGCCTGTAAGAACACTATTCTCTAATGTGCAAACTGTGCTGGCCGTAATAAAGCGAATAATCTAATCTGCATGACAATGATCTAGGCTACACTTGCTAAGTCTAAAAGGAAGGATAGGTCCCCCACTATGGGGGGAGTTTAGTTTCTCCTTCTTACTTTGTTTTTATTTTTCTGTGATAAAACTGATGTCTTTCTACTTCAGTAAAGTGTTGAGGTATTTGTACATTTCTCTTTCTCCTTTCTCTTTTATTTTTCACTCAGTTATATAGTCTAGATAGGGGGTTTTTCTTTCATTGTTATAAGGTATACCTAGTGATTGCTTTCCCCTAGCTAGCTTATGTACGTAGTTGTCTGCATTTTTCTTTTCAGTACTAGTCAGTAGAGGATTTCTTTGGGTTTTAAGGGGGAAGGGCTATAGTTATATCTCTGCTTCGTAGCATCGTGTGGTGGTTATTGCTAATCTATTGCACACTTTGTCCCTACGGGATCTCTTGATAGCTCAAGAGGACAGTTAGCACGTATCAGTGAAGTGTAGAGTTCAAGTTGTTTTTGCTAATCTATTACCAACTTTCTCTACCCCGCTTCACTTAAGGTGTAAACCTCAGAGTATATTGTGGTGCAGTTCATGGTGTTGAGTAACCAGCGCAAAGGTCTTGCCAGTGGCGAAGCATAGTCGCAGCAAATGTTATCTGCACATGAAGGATTATCCTGATGCTCTGCTGCGCAACTCGTGTATTAGTCATGCAGGAGATTTCCTTACCATGTAGGATAGATAGGCACCCCCATAATAACTAATGTCACTGCCTAGTGTTCAAGCTGGGTACTCTGCTAGGTTACAGCTCTGAAGGAAAATTCCCCACAGCCTCCATTCGCAAGAACCATAGGTAGAAGAAGTATTTGGTGCATAATGTCCCTTACTCGCACACTGATTCCCTGACAGAGGCTAATATGTTCCGAAGGGAAATTGAACACTTCAACAAAGGAATCACTCTCCCACAAACCCCATGATGGCTGCTTAGAGAAAGCAATTGAACTGGCAAGCATGCATCCTCCTTGGTCATTACGGTCATAGATGATGATAACGAAAACTACATCCTTCAAGGATTAACAATTCTTACCCACAAAAGATAGGTCGAGAAATATATCCCCTTTAACTCTGCGACCTGATGCACCAACTGCCAGGAGTTTGGCCACCACCAGGCTCACTGCTAGAACCCCCCACGATGCAACATGTGTGCGGATGCACACCACACCTCGAAGCACACATGCGGACATGATGAATGCAAGAAGATCAGAAGACTCTGCCATGACACGGTCCTCAAGTGTGCCAACTGTAAAGGAAAGCACACCGTATCGAACCCCTCTTACCCAGTATTCATCTAAGCCTAGGCATTGGTGGCCACCCAGAAGGAGGAAGCTGTTACCGTCATTATAGGTGGCATTTGATTCTCTTTACTTTTCCTTAAGATTTTTTCCTTTAGCTTTAAAGGTTCAGGCAGTTTGAGGAGGATCCCTTTTCTTTCTCTTTTTCACTTTGCTTTTTCAGTTTCCTTTTTTTTTTCTTCGTAAGAGTCCGGTAGCTAGTTGTTGTAAGGTTTGCCTTGCTAGGAATATTGGACAGGAGGACTACTTTCATGGGACGATTTATGGCACATTGTTACTGTACTAACATGGCATCATGTTTTCTTTTCTTCAGCACATTGTTTCTTTTCTGTTGGGGCAGAATGGGTGATATGCCATAGTCATAGACTGCATGTGGACAGCCCAGGTAGCTATAGAAGAAGTAGAGTAGTTACCGAATAGAAATGATGTGACGGATCACTCTATATGGAAGTATTTGTCTCGGTAAAGATACCTCAGGCACGCTTCGCAAACGCTACTGAGTAAACTCAGATATCTCGGCTAAACGAAAGCTCAACTGGAAGATATCGTTCCTACGACTTCAGAGTGGTGTTCAAGAGAGTAGAACAGGAAAAGACGAATATATTCTTTAAGGCTCGAAGATAACTCAAAAGGCTCGTACAATGGTACTCGCAGAGAAGACAATGAAGCTATGTGCTATCGAAGGAAGGAAAAGAAAGAACACAAGACAAGAACAACCGCGCGCTTATATATCCCATCCTTCACCCGAGCTGACAAAGAGATGACAAAGGAAATAGAAACCCAGAGAAACTAAGACCCGTTCCAGACCATCTCCTGATTCCTAATCGCCGAAACCTGCAGAAGAGCCCGGAAAGGTCAGGACGCGATTAGTACTCGATTTGACTATGATCGCCTATCACCCTCTCAGGCCTCACTCCCGATTTGTGATAGTCTCTCGCGATACGAGTCCGATCGCCCGACCATGACCTCATGGCTGACTAGGCCAATGTCGCGTCATGCCGATAGCCGATCACGTGCCCGTGGGGCTGACTTCCCGCGCTTAGTCAAGGCTAACGGCAAAGCCACACCATGCCACGTCACGCCACAAGGTCATGTGATAGAGGATCGTCTCCAGAGCGCTTAACACAGTGGTGAAAGGGTAAAGACGACATACTCACAAGTTGACAATCTAAGCGTAACCTCCATCATAGCGCATCGTCCAGGTACCTTGACGCTGACCACTACCGGTGTTCATAACACTACGCCCCTTCTAAGGCGCATGGTCCCCATGCGCATAGGAGTTAGCTTTATGTCGATTTTCCCTTTCCTCTGAGAGCAACCGAGGCCAAGGGATGGTTTCCTGCAGCCCGTAGGGGGAGGTCATCCCAACTCGATGGAGCTTAAAGGGGACTCAGGACCGTACGATGGACACAATGGTGTCGCCCCACTGCATTAAAGGGAAACCGACAGCGGAGGGAGGAGCATTTATACATACCTCAATTCCTCCGTCTTCGCTTGCGTGGTGGAGCCTCCTCTGACTCAGTGGCTTGGCGCTCAGCCTCCGGATGGGCCTGTCGAAAGGTCACAAGAGCATCGATAGGTTCGCCATTAACTAGCAGGGCTTCCAAGGGTTCCCAACTCCCCTCATCCCGAGGGTATCCTTCCCACAGCACAAAGTATTCCACCCGCTTGGTTTTCCGGTTGTTCCGAACCTTAGCAATTTCGGACACGAAGAAATAATTCTCACCCTCCTCAATCTCTGGGGTAGGAGGGGGGTGAACAGGGAACCGATTCGAAACGTGGTAGGGTTCCAGTTTGCTGACGTGGAAAACAGGGTGGATCTTCCAGGAGAAGGGAAGCTTGAGTTTGTAGGCCCGAGGCCCTATGGGTTTGATTACCTCGAAGGGACCTGCAAACTTTGCGTCTAACTTGCGGGAAGGTCGGGAGGGGGCGATATCGTCTCGCTTGAGGAGGACGCGGTCTCCGGGCTGGAGTGCCGGGAAGGCTTGGTGAGACTTGTCGTACCACGCAACCATCTTCTGTTGGGCTGTGAAAAGACGTTGCCGGATGGTGGTCCATTCTCTGGTTAAAGCCTCACTTCCCCGATAGGCAGAGACCGTTTGAACTGCGTCGAGCGAGGGGTGATATCCAAAGTTGGCGAAGAAAGGGGACACCCCGGTGGAAGAAGACTTGGCGTTGTTGTATGCGAATTCTGCTAGGGCGAGGAAGAAAACCCAATCGGATTGCTCAAAGTTGACATAGGCGCGGAGGTATGCTTCCAGGACCTGATTCAGGCGTTCCGTCTGTCCATCTGTTTGGGGGTGAGCAGCAGTGCTCTTTGACAACTTAACCCCGAGTTGATCCATCACATGACCCCAAAAGGATTCGAACTTAGGGTCACGGTCGGAGACGATGTTGGCTGGCAAGCCGTGGTGTCTCCAGATCTCGCGGACAAAAACGTTGGCCAGGTGCCTGGAGTCGACATTAGGGCCGAGAGGGATGAAGTGCGCCATCTTGGAAAAGCGATCAACGATCACCCACACTTGGGTGAAGCCGTCAGAAGGAGGGAGGTCCGTCACAAAGTCCATGGAGATCGATTCCCACGGCCGATAGGGTATCTCCAACGGAAGCAGTTGCCCATAGGCCTTGTGTCGGCGGGCTTTATTCCGTTGGCACTGGTCGCACGCAGAGATATACTCGGCTATATCCTGCCGTCGATGTGGCCAGTAGAAGTCTCTGTCGATAAGATCAAAGGTCTTATCTCGGCCTAAGT
>JABYPW010001079.1:0-17961 GCA_016880775.1 Phymatotrichopsis omnivora
CCCTTCTCCTCCACCCCCATTTTCCCTAAAGACCGTGATCCCACTAGCATCCCCCCAGATGCTATCCGACAGGTGGAAGCCCTCCGCAAAATCCAGGTCGACCTCGCAACCTCTGAGTTCGGGAAACTCCTGGGATACAACTCCTCCGGTAATTATTGTTTCACTGGAAGCAGCCCCCTTGAAGCCACGAGCATCGAGTCCTACAACAGGACGAACCTTATTGCTTTCTTTGCATGAGACCTACCCAACATCCAACAGTCGCTGGCCTCTATCCAGTCTACACTCACCACCATCGCCAACACCCAGACGGACCTCGCTAACCGAGTCGCCGCCCTGGAGTCGCGACCGCCCCCGCCCACAACTGAGACCCCAGCGCCCGTCACTGAGGCCCCGCCAACCCCACCTGAAGTCCTTGAGTCCCTCAAGGACATCCAAAAGCAACAAAAAGCGACTGCGAAAGATCTCAGGAAACTTCGTTCGATCGCTACCACCTCCACCTCCGTCCCCGCCCCACAGCAAGCCCAAGACGCCCAGACCTGGGCTCAAGTCATCTCCAAAAAACAAAAGAAGAAGGGCGGACAGGTCACCCAGAAGGACCTTCTCCCAACCACCCCGCTTCCTCTCCCACACTACCCCACCCGCCGCGACTGAGAAATTATTGTCGATATCAAGGAACCATCGGCCTTCGGCGAGGACACCCACATCCAAATCCGCGACCGTGTCAACTCGGCCCTGGACAAAGCCAAAGCTCCCTCGTTCTTGCGCATCCAACGATGCTGAAACAACAACCCCACCACGCTCGTTCTCACTACCATGGAGACCGTTACCGCCGCCGCTGTCCTTTCCTACCATCCCGTCATCACCAAAGCTGTTGGCGAGTTTGCGGAAATCAAAGGAATCAACCGCAACCACACATGGAAGAAGTATATCATCCATGCCATCCCCACTGCCACTGACCTCAACACCGTAGGACAGATGTCCCGACTCCGTCAAGAGATCGAATGCTACAACTCCGGTGTTACCCTCGCCATGACCCCACGCTGGCTGACGTCCAGCTCCAAAATCAACAAACAGAATCACGGCTCACTCGTGATTACTGTCATCGACAACAACAATGAGGCCCGTATTCTCAAAGGTCTCACCATCCTCAACAAGACCCGTCGCACCGTCAAATACATCCCCTTCGGCGCCGACACCCAATGCTCTCGCTGCTCGAAGTTTGGACACCCGGTCCAAAACTGCCAGTCCCCTCCCTGCTGCCGCCTTTGCGCCGGCCCCCACACCATCTCCGAACATACCTGCGGTGTCGCTGACTGCAAACAACTGAAAGGCTTCGCCTGCGAGAACACCGTTCTCCGATGCGCCAACTGCGCCGGCCCCCACAAAGCGAATGATCCGATCTGTATGACGATGATCCAGGCCAAACTTGCCGAGTCTAACAGGAAGGATAAGTCCACCACTATGGGCGGAGTCTAGTTTCTCTCTCCCTACCTTGTTTTTGTTTTTTCACGATGTAACTAGTGTTTTTCTGCTTCGGTAAAGTGCGGAGGAGTTTGCGCGTTTCTCTTTCTCTCTTCTCTTTTATTTTTCGCTCGGTCGCGTAGTCTGCATAGGGGGTTTTTCTTTCGTTGCTTTAAGGTTCGCCTAGCGATTGTTTTTCCCCGGTCAGCTTTTGTACGTAGTTGTCTGCGTTTTCTTTTCGGTACGAGTAGGCGGGGGATTTCTTTTCGGTCAGTCAAGAGGGGGAACTTTCCGTAGTCAGGCCATCCTATTAAGTTAGCGCGTAAGCCGTCCCGCTGCGGGAAGAGTGTATTTAGTTTTTAAGTAATGGGAATAGAGTTTCGACGCTCTTTTGTCTTTCCTTCCTTTCTTCCTTAGCTTCGAGACTAGCTTCGAGTCTTAAGAATATATTTCACCTTATCTTTGCGACTTATCATCTTCGTTCCAAATCTCTTAGTAGACGTGAGGAAACACTTGTTTAGTTGAGAAGAATAAGTTGAGATATCTGAGTTCACTCAGTAACACTTAATGCTTCGTGCCTTCTCGTGTTTACCGTACTTATCTACCTCCTGAGATACGCACTGTTAACACAAATCACCATAAGAAGGGGCAAATTCCTCCGCAATAAAATCCGACACATCAGATAAACTACTAGAGGGACTAAGGAAAGTAGAGGGGGGGGTAGCTGATCCGTCAGCCAGAGCTACCTCCGTGAAAGGTTTCCAGTCCAAAAAATATCTATATGGCCCGCACATTGAATACGGGCTGGGCGGTACTGGGGATGGGGTACAAGACGGGGGTCTACTAGGCACAGATCGCACAGGTATGGCTACATGGTATTCGTATGCATGGGTCCTCGTTGGGATTCCTGTTTTCGTTTTCGATATATACGTCGCTATTTGTTTCATCTCCGTTTCCGAGCGGAACATGGCTTCCAGGTCACGGGGCTTAGGTATGTATTTTTCGCGCGCTTTTGTCCTTGCCGGGCACTCCAGGATTGCATGCTGAATAGTTTCGTAGTACTGGTGGCAGTGTGTGCAGAGGTAGTCATTATGTCCCCATGAGGTGTGTGCAGAGAGATGCGACTTTCGGGATCTCATTTAGAATATTCGGCTTGCTATCTCGATCGGCAAATTGAAGATTTGGTTTTCGCCAAGGGACACTTCTTCTTCGTCTCTTGATTTTTCGGCTGTTGTTGTTTTCCACCGTTCGATTAGTTTTTCTTTTATTTTTCCCTCCAGGGTTTCCATAGGGTATAGGGATGGGGTGATCTCGCCGGTTCTGACTATTCCATGTAATTGCACTCCGGTTTCCAGGTACGGGATGATGCATCGCAGGATCTTGTCGATATGGACTGGTGGGGAGCTTCCGGGTTTGTGTATGTTGGGGGCATTCCATTTTTGAATGTATCGGCCTTTCTTTTTTCCTCCGACCATTCTCCTTTTCAGATAGCTGCGGTAGGTATCTTTTCGATTTCTTGTTGTGAGGGCTGGGTATGTATCCGGTAGTATGGACGCGATCGGGTGTTCCGGGTCAGTGACGGTTGACACTCTTAGGACGTATTTTTCCCTTACGTACTTGATCCAGAGTTCTGGTGGGGGTATTTTTGCCTGGGCGAGTGTCTGGTGTGCGTTTGTATTGCGGAAGTGTCCGGTTACCCATCTTGCCATTTTGCTGAACTGGGTTTTGAGGAGTTTGATTGTCGTTTGGTCTGGCTCGAAGACAGTTGCTCCATATGTCATTTGCGGTATTAGCATTCCCATTACAAGGCGTCTTCGGTTATGCGGGGTGAGCCCTTTGTGCTTTGTGTTGTCCCTGCTGATGAGCGCGAACTGTTTCATTGCGTGTACGATGCGGACTTCGTAGTGGGCGTGCGGGGTTCGCTGAGTGGACGCGAAATATCCTAGATATCGCGCTATCTTTTTAGGCGTTATCTGCACTCCTCCTATTTCTACCGGTTGTTTCTCATCTTCTGGTGTGCTCTCATGGTGTACTTCCCAGTGTATTAGGTCCGTCTTGGGTGCGGAGAACTTTATTTTCATTGGTCGTACTTTGGTTTCCAGTCGCTCAAACTCTTCTCAGATTTTGCCATTATTCTCCTTCCTGTCTTTGGAATAGACTGTGACCGCAAAATTGTCAATGAAGGATCCCTTGCTTTGTGGTTCCTGGCACTTGTGCAATGGGGCGACATATATGACGAATAGCAGTGGGGAGATGGGTGAGCCTTGTGGGGTTCCTGATTTAACGTGGTGCAGGGTTTCTGTTACTCCTGGGAAGACCATTTGCATGGTCCTATTGCTCATGAACGACAGTATCCAGTTGGTGAGATACGCTGGGGTGTTCCCGCTTTCAAGTCTTTTTCTGAGTTCCGCTTGTTCCATATTGTCGAAGGCTCCCGTGATGTCGAAGAAGCCTGTGCTCACTTTGAATCCTGCTTTCTGAAGGCAATCTACTTCGTGGAAGAGCCAATTTGCTGCATCGGCAGTCCCTCTCTGTTTTATGGCTCCGTATTGGTATGGCGATATCATGTGGTTTTGTATTGCGTGGTCGTACAGTCTATTGTGGGCGACCTTCTCGACTATTTTTGAGAGTGTGTTGAGCAAGGCTATAACTCTATATGACTTGACCAGTCCATAGTCCTCTTTGCCTGGCTTTGGTATGAGCACTCCCAATGCTTCTTTGAGGTTTTCTGGGTGGTATCCATGCCCAAGTATCTCGTTGATGATCCCTTTGATGATATGTGGCGCTCCCTTTGCAACCTGCTTCCAGACTGGGTATGGGATGGCATCCTTCCCTGGGGCTGTGTTCCTGGTTTTCCAAAGGGCTTCCTGTATCTTGCTTTCTATTACCTCTGGCATCTCGGGGTGCCATACTGGTTTGGGAGGGTCTGGTTGTGGTTTAGGGGGGAAGAGTTGCTTTATTAGTTGTGCTTCGTACTGTTCTGCCGTTCCGGCTGTAATTGCTGGTTTGTGATCTCTTGAGGTTTTCATTCTTACTGTTTTGTAGTTCCAGAGGTCTTGATCACTTGCATTTTCAACCCACTGGTTCCAGTATCAGTCTTTGGCAGCCTGGATCAATTGGAAGTACTTGTTTCGAGCCATGTTCCGGTTTTCTCTGGTCGTTCTTCCACGCTTGTATTTTCGTGATTCTCTCTTAAACACCTTCCATTCGATTGCGATTTCAGCATTCCACCATGGCTTGGAGTATTTTGTGACATTTTTCTTCTGTACTGCGTCGTACAGTGTTTTCGCGACTTGGTGTATTGTTTTTTGGATCCAGTGTTGGAAGTCTCCCTGTTGGTCCCATTCAGTTACAATTCCTTCCAGTTGGTGATACACCGGGTCCATGTTGTCTTTATCATAGGTGGGAAAAAGTTTCCAGTTCGGTGCCAGTTTTTCCTGTTCTGTGTCTTGTAGGTGAAGTTCGATTGTTACTGGGAAATGGTCACTTCCTACGTCTTTTCCTACCGATGGTGGAGTGAGCTGTCCATATGTGTTTGTGCTTGTGAATATGAGATCGATTACTCTGTCTTGTCTTCCTCTTGGGTCCTGTCTGGTGGTTTCTCCTGGTTTGTTGGTGCAGACATGTCCTATGTTGGTTGCTGCTTCCAGTAGTCTTTGTCCGTCCTGAAGTTCATGCCATATGTATGCCCTAAATGGGCTCCAGTCCGGGTGATATGTGTTGAAGTCCCCAAGTATAATCCTGTGGCGTGTATGTTTTTGGAATACCTGTGTTATAACTTCTGTTGGATCTGTGCCTTTTGGGTGTACGTATACTGCAAAAAAAGGAAAGGAAAAAGAAAAACTCTTCGACTTGAAACTCAGTGCCACCACATCTGGGTCCTGAATCCCAGGTATAGGAAAGAAAGAAAAACACTCCGCTATCCACTTTTCAACATAAACAACTATTCCATACTGTATTCTTCCATCTCTTTTCTTTTGGGGCACAACTGTCTCATATCCTTTTGCTTTCATCGGGTTTCCTTGGTGTAGGTACGGGTGTTGGATGGCTATGATTTGTGCTGGGGTTTTTTGGTTTTGCATGTAGTTGATGAATACTCTGTTGTTTCCTGTGCAGTTGAGTGTCACCATTTTGAGGGTTTTTGTGGTCCGTGGAATGCTTTTGGTCATTCCATTGCAGTCGCCTTGTGTTGTTACTTTATTCATTTTCTTGCACTTCTCGTTGGAGACGTTCCGCCCTGCGCTGTTGGATCATCTCTTGGAATTGTTGGAATTTTTCTTTTCTGGCAGGGCAATCTGGGAAGTTTGCTGCGTGGTTGTTTTGGTAATTGATGCACTTTGCGACCTCCCTCATGCAGTATTTCCCTAGCTTATGTTCCCTTTCTGGTCGTCCAGGGCATGGGGTCGAATGTTTCTGTGTTTCGCATGTATGGGGGTGGTTTCTGGTGTAATGTGCCTGCGCACAGATGGTGCACATCTGAGTTGGTTCTTGGCATGCTGCTCTGGGGTGTCCCAATCTCCAACACTTGTTGCATTACGTGTACGGCGTTGACAAGTGGAGCAGCTCAGTTTTCCTTCTTCGGTTATACAACAGCGTTCCCTAAGGGGTGTGAATCTTTTTGATTTCGGATGGATGGGCTTTGACTATGATGGAGCAGTAGGGCTTTTCTTGTCCATCTTTAGGTTTGACCATTCTTGTGCTCACGATCTGTACTCCAGTGGTGGCCAGGATCTGTCCTAACACTTCTTCGTGGAGGTCTGTTCCTAATCCTGTACCGGGGAGGGCAAACCTCAGAATGCCGTGGATCATGATACCAGCTGTGACCGGCGCGAACTTGAGCATTTCAAACTGTGTCATTAAGATTGCGCTTACTGCGTTTTGGATGATGATTGAGTATGGCTTGTAGAAGTCGGCGGTTAGGTGCGGTGGGGTGTACATCGTGACGGTGCCCATTTCATTGATCGTGATAGCTTCCAGCATTGCGTCCCTGGGGAATAATGCCGCTTCATCCCTGAGCTGTATTGCAAGTTGGTATGCTAGTCTTTCTGCTAGGATAGCTCGGTCTTTGATTTCTCCGGGTTCAGTTTTTTGGAGGTACATTCATCGTTCTGCTCGTTGATGGTTCTTTGGGAGTTGTTGTTGGCGTTCGGTATTGGTTTCGGTATTGGCTTCTTGTTTCTTTTTATTAGTGTTGGTGGGCGGGTTGTTTGGGCTTGCTTCCTAGCTCTTTGCTTTCTTTCCTTTGCCTTTTTCTTTTCCCACTTCTTTGTTCTGTTCATTGTCTTGTTGCTTGGAACTTTGTACTGCCTGTGCGTACGATCTGGATTGGACTGTGGCGGCCGCACTCTGGGCTGCTTGCTGAGTTTGCTTTATTCTTTTTTCTAACTCTTCCACTTGTCGTCCGAGTTTGAGGTTGGCGTCTTGTAGGTTGATGAGGAATCTGGATTGATTATCGATTTTGTTGCAGAGGGCAGTGAATATATCGGCAATGAACATGCCGAGTAGTGCGGTCTTCGTGGGTTCTCTGGTTAAGCCTTGTTGTTCACTTAGTTGTTCCACAAAAGCTTTCGTTCTCATGGCAGACCCTGTGAGCTCCTCTAGCGCCTGTAGTGGGTTTTCAGTGATTTGGCTTGGGGCTGGGGTCTGAGAGGGCCCGGGGGCTGGTCGCTTTGGTTTTCTAGGGGTGGCATCGACGTCCATCATTTCCTTGTCTTTTCCTTTAAATTGTTCATCCGTGGTGAGGAAATCTCCATCGCTGGTGTACTGCGCAGCTGGGGCATCCTCATCCCAGGATCCGATATCCCTGCCCCCAAATGCACTTTCCGGGGCGAAGGTGGCTTGTGGGTGTGGGGTGGTGGTACGTGATGGTGTTGGGGATGCGTGCTGACTAATATTGGCAGGGTTTCTGAAGAGCGGTTGGGTGACTTGACTTTGTATTATTTGTGTAGGGAGGACTTGGGAGTGCCCCTTAATCTGCCACTCGTGTGCGGGGGGGATTTGGTATGGCTGGGCTGAGTTCTTGGGGATAGTGTGATGGGTTGAGGTATTCGACGGCGTTGGGGCCCTCATAGGGGTGACTGGTTGTTGCTGAGATGTAGACATATTTGCAACCGTGTAAGCGAGGCTAAGTCTTGCACGTTGTCACGATGTCTCCCACACTGGGTTTGTTGATCAGGCTATAACGGCACCAGAGCACACTGCGGTGGTGATGCGCGACCAGGAACCCGTCGGTACGTGTCCAGGTAAGGATAGTCTCCTGTGGAGCAAGCTCTATCCGAGCGCCTATCCCCTAGGCAATGAGGCTAAGGTATTCTAGGTCATTATTTTTGCCGAGAGTTTTGTGTCGATAAAAAGTGATGAAAGAAGGGCGTAAAAGAGGAGTAGGAAAAAGTAGAATGTAGGGGGGGGTTTGAAGAGTCTGAGAAGCCTGAGAAGCATCCTAGGCAGATCAGTCATATATACCATTAATACCATACTGTATGATACTAAATTAGCTTAGAATAGTAGTAAAAGCATTTCTGCCATATCCATTAACATCAAAAAAGGTTTTAACTTAGTCTAAAAAAAGAAGCTCATCAACATCCTACAAGACAATGATATACTGACATGGATGATGAAATGGGTTAAAAGCTTTATTGAGGAAAGGCAACTCTAGATAATAGGAAGGAACTGAAGATCAACACCAAGGAAAATAAGTAAAAGATTACTACAAGGATCCCTAATCTCCCCCTTACTCTTTGCCATTTATGTAGTATCATTGATGACCACCAGTAGCAAATGTATATATCTGTATATATATAGATGATCTGTATATAATAGTACAAGTAGTAAACCCAGATAAGTACAAGGAAAAGCTAGAAAGGTAGTAGAACAATAAAAGAAAACAAGTGATGGAAAAGTTAGAACTAAGACTATACATAGGAAAAACAGAATTACTACACTTTGGACAGGATCAGAGGTCACTATCTAGATAGGAGAAACTTTAGTTAGACTGAAGGAATATCTAAAGTACCTAGGAGTCATCTTGCATAGAAATAGTTCACTATACCAACATGCTATCTTAAGAATACAAGCAGCTATTAAAGATTTATAAGTCTTCTGATAGCTTATCTCTCTAGGTAAATGAATCAATATCAACTTGGCCAAAAAGCTCTACTATACAGTCTTCATCCCTATACTATTCTATAGAGCTAACATATTATATTTCTATATAGTTAGAAAGTACCTCCTGGAAAAGTACACCAAATGCATACATCATGCACTATGTACTATCCTAGGATAAATAAGAAGCTTGAGTACTGAGAAACTGATCTAAGAGGCCTAGACATTACCAGCCTACCTCCAGATCAGATGCTACTAAACAAATTTCACCACTAAAATCCTTTAGATAGGAGAAGAGGTCTTTAATTTCCCTATACTATAGTTTTACATCTTTCCCTCCTCTAGTAGGGTATTTACACTTATCAAAAAGCAGAGATATAAAGGAAGGAGAAAAGATGACCCATTCCACTGTAAATATCAGAATGTTCCACTACCTACTCATACTATTACATAGAAGCCTACTTTTCCTCTGCAAAAAAAGAACAAAGGAAAAAAGGGAAGAAAAATAAAAATAAAAGAAATAACTCATAAAAAAGCAAAATTGTAATTCTTTACACTGCACAGTTACCTCAGTCCTCCTGCTCTTACTCTGCTTACTTAGATCCTACTCTTTCTATTATTACTATTAGGGGGGGGTAGTGGTTATTTCATTTTGTCTAGGTTTTCTGATTCCTTAGTCCACTAGTTTTTCCTAGAGATTGACATCTTTATAGAGGAGGTAATCGACATCTTCTTCAGGGTACTGTTTCCTGAGTTCTATCATGCTGTGACATTTAAGGAGGTAGTATTCTAGGGACTGTAGCTTGCTATAGAGGCAGAAGTTGCTTTCTCAGTCGAAGTGAAGGAAATTGGAGATATAGCAGTATCTAGTCTAAAACTAGAAACCTTGTACTATATAGTATTTACTTATAGTAGTGTAGGGGTTGGCTTTTTTCTCTAGAGGTTTTCCTACATATTCTTCAAACTTTTCTTCAGTCTTTCCTTACTGTCTCATTATATAGTCAAATATGTGAGCAGTTACTTTACTGTGATGCTCTTCACTCACTGGGGTTCTTTTCACTCTTACTAGGATTTTGCTAACTAGTCTGTACACTCATTTCCTTCAATACCCTCATGTCCTAGGATTTACTTGATAGTAACCTCAAAATTTCTCATTTTTAGTTTATGGTTTAGTCTGAAGATTTCTTCCACAATTTTCTAGGTTAGGGTAGGGAGCAGGCTAGTGACTGATTTAATTGCTACTTAAAAGTCTAATAGGATTAGTGCTTTAGTAATTGCTAGTTAGTTTCTCATCTAGTCTAGGGCCATTTTGAGGGCTACTCTTATTTCTTCCAGTTCACTATCGAAGACTTACACTTTTGACCCTATTGGTTTTGGTAGTATCTTGCCTTCTTTTCCCTTATAGTATAGGACTGTTGCTATTCTGACCTAGTACTTGTCACTAAGCTTTGAGGTATTAGTGAAGATTGCTATGGTAATGGGGGTAAAGATTCTGGGCTAGGTCTTGAGGGATTGCTCCTTTCCTAGCTATATCATTACTTTAGGTTTCACTTTTAAGGTTATAGGGCATGGTTATAACATTGGAGGGAGGGTGTATTTTGATAATACTTGGCCACTGACACTTTCTCTGACTGTCCTAATAAGCAAGTCTAATTGAAGCTGTTTGGACATTGGCCAGGCTGATGTTTCCAGTCTCTAGGAGAGGGTTCATAGGGGGGGTCTCTTGGTCTTAGTTCTTTTATAGTAAATTAGGGAGCCTTCTATAGTTTAGGTAGGTAGTGTATATGGTGAGTATCCTTGAACTAGAATTTGCTTAATACCTGGTGATTTGGAGTTCTGCTAGCTAGAGCTTTACTTCTATAAGTTACTTTTTCCCTTCTGCTTATCAGTGATCTCATAGGCCTACTATGCTACTACTGCTATGACTATATCGAGGGTTTTGACTACTCCTTATATGATCTTCAAAGGGTAGAAGGTGTCTGCTCTATACTTTAGGGATGGCTGTTACTGATGACTATACTAAGTAGTCTACCTAGGTACTAGGACATATGTGGAACTTGTTCCAGGTCAACTAGAAGGTGTGTTAGAACCCATGATCATCTTATAAGCCACAGAACCACATGGGGAGTGTTATTGCCATTGAGACCTAACTAAGCAAGGTGAGGTATTGACAATACAACATCTATAAAATAGGATATATGTGATTGATAACAAGGCTTGTCACCTCATTCTCATCGTAATATGCTAATTGGTCACATTGTTAGAGGACAGGGCTTGAAGAGTTCATCTTAAAAGGTCCTAAATAATCA
The DNA here is from genome assembly GCA_016880775.1 of Phymatotrichopsis omnivora. Lineage (NCBI taxonomy): Eukaryota > Fungi > Ascomycota > Pezizomycetes > Pezizales > Rhizinaceae > Phymatotrichopsis > Phymatotrichopsis omnivora. Next base: position 10,872 of record JABYPW010001079.1, read on the forward strand.
TACTAAACCTTTCTCCAATTCTCTGATCATGAAACTGATCTTTTTCTAGGGAATTATAAAAGGATATAGGAATCTTGATAGAATGTTTCGATGGGGTTCATTTCCTTTATAAAAGTTTCTCAGTAGCTACTTAGTCAGAAATGGGTATTTAAGAGGGAGTAGAAGAGCAATGTATTTTATTTCTTCTTCTTCTATTTCAAGCTATCATCTTAAGTCTTATACCATCTTTAAGCCTTAAGAAAATATTTTGCTTCTCTTTGATAAATTCTGTATCTTCTCTTGACTCCTTAATAAAGGTAGAAAATACAAGCAGTTATAACTTAATAGTTGAGATATCTGATTTCACTCAGTAAGACCCTCTTATAAAGCTTCTTGTGTATATACATACATCTACATCCTCAACAAGTCTCCTATTACACTATATTCTTATTAAGATAGCTTCTCAAGATATTGAAATGACTGATGTAGCTACTACCTTAGCATTGGTTACAGGAAACTGTCTTACTAGTCCTAATAAGCCTAGTGAAGCTAGACACTCTTCTACTTCCTCTACAGGGACCTATGAGATTACCTTATAGCCTAAGTAGTTAGAATACATGAAACGCCATTAAGAAGCAATCCTTGAGGAATATAATTGAACCCTCAAAGCCATTGTTGATGGAAGGGAATTTTTGGGTAAAACCTTTTTCAAAGCAGCCAAGGAAGATCTTGATGCTGCATTCCTAAAGCAAAGAAATAATATTGCCACTATTCTCTACTCTATGATTAAACCTTATTGGGAGATTAAAAGAGAACTCCCCTCCATAATCATAGCTTTCCCCCCTATAATCACCACTTATCTACTGTAAGTGATTAAGTAGATCTAGAAGGAATGAAAACAGAATATGATCCAGCAAGCTGAGGCAAATGTGGCCCATAGTGGAAAGCTACACAAGCTTAAAATAGACCTCTTCAACATAGAGGAAAGATTGTTAGAAGTAAACTGACAAAGGTTTGAAAGAGATAAAGAAACCTCTGGTGTTCCTACCCTTTAGATTGAGATCCACCAACTTGAAGAGACTCTCAAAACTGAGAAGGCTAACTCAGTTCTCCTCTAGTCCTACCTGGCCTAACTACAAGAGGAAGTTCTTAAGTTAGAAGCTCAAAAGGAAGCCTCTACCTCCTCCTTATCTAAGAGAAAAGAAGAGGTAGAAGCTTTATAGGGGAAAATCACTAGATTAGAAACTAACCTAGATGAATAGAAGGAGAAGTAGAGGTAAATGAAGTGATCTGCATCTCCTCTAATTCCTCCTCTAGAGAGTATCCCCTTAGTTACCTCCTTGTCAGATAATAACCTGTTCCAACATTCTTTCCTATAAACTAGTGTATAAGGATGCATACCTCTGAGGGTGTAGTCTAAAGCTTAGGACTTCGATTCCTTTGTCCTACTAAGAACCTCACCCAAGCCTTCCCTAGCCCTACAGATACAAGGTCTCACCACCAATGATATTGATGCCATAGTGTCTAGAATCCTTACTAGGCAGATGCTAGCTCCTCAGTACCAACCAGCAATCCCACCTGTTCCTCCTCCTGCTATTCCTCCTCAGTCCTACTATTCCAGCGCTGTCCTTCCACCACCTATACCATATATCTTTAAGGTACCTAAGCCCAGTGATCTGTATAAGTTCTGTAGGAAGCCAGAAGAGATTGAGAAGTTTTCCATACAATGTAAAACCTATTTTGATCTCCAGTCTTAGGCCTTCACTCAGGATTGGGTCAAGGTAAAATTTGCATCAACCTTTTTTACTGGCCAGGTAATAGTATAGTGGGAGTTATCCCATCAAACTTAGACCTGTCCTACAGTAATCTAGTCTAACTTCTAGGAGGCCATGAATGTTCACTTCAGCCTATACCTACTAAAACCTACAGTGCTTTGGGAAATGGTAAATGACTAACAATCCAAGGGGGTTATGGAATATATTAGCTAGATGAGAACTCTTAACTAAAGGGTATGCCACCCTCTAGAAATCTTCTAGAAATAGCTATAGTAGGGCTTAAAAAAGGAATTGAGACAAGGTATAGCCCTACAAGACTAGGATCTCTCTCCTACAGAATAGGAATCCAAGCTTATCCATATAGGGCTAGCTATAGAAGATGCAGAAGTAGGGATCATCTAGGCCTAGAAAGTTAATCAACCTCTGCCCAAGCCTAAATAGCCTAGTTAGTAGAATCTATGCTAGAAAGAAAAGTAATAATCTAGGAGCAATTAGAAAACTAAACTCCTCTATATTACTAGGAAAGAGCTGCAGTGGGCTAAGAAGAATTCAGCCTATTAGAATTGCCTATACACCTTGCATAAAACTGAAGAATACTTTATAAAGCGTAAGAGCACTATCCTCTCGCTGAATACCAAGACAGCAGCTAAGTAGAAGGCTTCCCTAGAACCTAAAGAGGATAAAAGTTCCTGCATATCCAAGAAAAATAAGGGAAAGGAGCAGGCAGGTCAGGTAGCTAATCTTCATGACTCTTGGAAAGAGGGGGATAGTATCCCTATGATTGAAATTGTCATCCAAATTTCCTTGTCCAAAAAGAATTGTTGCCTTGTATTGCCTTTTCAAGTTTTTAGAATTTTTTGTTTGTGTTTTTTTTCATTTCAAAAATTTTTTGTTTGCTTTGTTTACTCAAGTTTTGAAATTTCTTTTAGAAACTGGTATTCTATGGTAATGAGCCATAGTTTTTAGTAGGGATCATATAGTGCTTAAGTACACCAATTGTGATACCACTTACCTCACCAACGATCCCCTCTGCCCTATGTATTTGCAAGCTCTAGCTGATAATAAGAAGCGAGTAGAGAACCTGCATGCTATGATAGAAGAGGGAATAGAGACTTAGGGCCCCTTAGTATTTCATCTCTTTTTCTACTCCTGTTGTTCCTTTTGTGTAAAAGTTTCGTAAGTTTAGCTTGTGTTTTCTCTTTTATCCTTTCTCTTTCCTTTCTCTTTGGTTAGTGTTTCTTACATTTACCCCAATCCCTTCTGGTTGTTATAAGGTTCACCTCACTAGAGATAGGAAAGGGGTTCCCTGGGCTTTTCTTTTTCCCTTTTAGTTAAAGTTCTTCTGCTGTCTTGATATACTGGGTGGTTGTGTTTATGCCGGTCATGTTTCTTTCTGGAATTTTTCTCTCCCCTGCTACTCTTTTCTTTCCACCCTATCTCTTCTTTAGTTTATTGTGTATAAGCAAGGAGGATTCAGGAATAAACCTGTATTTTATCTGAACTGTAGACTGCGCTACTGACCTTAAGTTGGCTGCCTTCTACCTCTGTCATAGCTTTACATAGCTGTACACAGAGGTTCTTTTAGATAACCCATAGCAGGGTCGTAAGGATAAAATAAAAGTGAATTTCCCCCCCACATAGTTCTAAGTAGGTGGGCCACTAGTATTGAGGCTTATACTTTATAACTAATAATACCATCTCTGTTTGTCTAAGGATAGCCTGAAGGCCAAAACATGCTGGTCATATAAGAAACTTTCATTCCTTATCAGCATTGCTACTTGCCTTCCTATACCCTACAAACCCTTTTCACAATACCTTGTCTTTATTTGTTATATAGTGGGCTCTAGCCACAAGCTTCCTAGGAGAGCTTATAGAATGTATCTACTATATTAGTAGTGTCATCAGCTAAAGAAGGCCCTACTTAGGGCAAGTGTATCAAAGTTCTAGTGACTCTTCGCTAGAAAACTCATAGTCTTACAGGAACCAAAACTCATACCATTACTGCAATTGCTAAGCTTGACAATAGTACTATAGGAGCCATGATCAGTGACTGCTTACCAGTCCCAAAGATTAAATGAAAAATTCAGGTTAATATCTATGCCTATGATAGTTCCTGCAAACAGGAGTAGTACTACACTCCTATACTACAGATGCAGGTCCTTAACTATCATAAACTCATCAAATTTGATATAGGCCCTATACCTGTAGATGTCAATATCAACATTCCTGTCAAGAGGTTTGACGATCATGAGCCTTGTGTTGACTATAATAAGGCAGAATTAGTTTCCTTTCCTTCAGAGAAGTGTTAGAAATACCTTGTAGTATGTAGGGTGGAAATGGAATCTGCCTTCTCTCTACTTAGTAATGATAACTTCTACACCAATAATTAATATTTTAGAGGTAGAGTAGTAGGGTAGGTGGATATCCTAATCAATGAAGCTATCATTTATTGTTGTTATACTACTACAACAAGAGCACCTATTTGAGGCTTCTGTAATATATTCTTACAGGCCTCATCTACCTCCTCCTCTCCTGCATTTAAAGGATCTAAGTGGGAACAAATCTTCCCTTCTATTTTCTCTAAATACCTTAAATCTGTACTCCCTCATTATAAATAGGATTTCAAGAGTGACTAGAAGGAAGGAGCAACACCTCCCTATGGCCCTCTATACAAGTTATTGGAAACTGAGCTCAAGGCCCTATGGGAATACATTACCAGAATGACAGAAGAAGTCAAGATCTATCCTTCTACATCCCCTACAGTAGCACTTATCCTTTTCATCAAGAAGGCTAATGGATCCTTTTAGCTCTGTATAAACTACTATAGTATCAACAAGGTGATAATTCAAAATAGGTATCCCTTGCCCCTGATAACAGAACTGTAGGACTACATTGGTGCTTCTTGTTAGTTCTCCAAACTTGACCTGTAGAATAGGTATAACCTCATTCATATGACCAAAGGTAATGAGTAGAAAACCTCATTTAGAACTAGGTACAGACAATTCTAGTACCTGGTTATTCCCTTCAGATTATCAAACACACCCTCTGTCTTTCAGGAAATGATGAATACCATATTCCAAGATCTTCTAGTCATTGGTGTTATCATTTACTAGGATGATATACTCATATATATAGAAACTAAAGAAGAGTATAATCACCTAGTTCACGAAGTTCTCCACTACTTAGACAAGAACAAACTGGCCCTGAAACCCTCCAAGTACATTTGGGTAGTTTATGAAGTATAATTCTTAGGCTTTGTGATCTCAGACAAGGGGGTGTTGATAGCAGAAGATCAGGTCAAGACAGTCTAGGAATGGCCTATACCATCCACAGTCTATGATATTCACTAATTCATAGGGTTTGCTAACTTCTACTAGAGCTTCATTAAAGGCTTTTCGAAGTTAGTAACTCCTATAATAAATCTCAATTAGAATGACAAACCATGGACCTATGGTATCAAGGAACAGCTCACCTTTGATATGCTCAAAGAGTTGTTAACCAGTACCCCTATATTGGTCTACTATAACTATACTATCCCCTTAGTTACTAAAACTGATGCTAGTGACTTCCCTATTGGTGGTGTCCTCTTACACTAATTCCCTAATGGATCCCTTCAACCTATAGCATTCCATAGTTAGAAGATGTATCCACTAGAATACAACTATAGAATTTTTGACAAGGAGATGATGGCCATAGTTAATTGCCTCTATTACCAATGGAGGCATTGGTGTTCAGGATCTGCCCTTGTGGTAATGGTCATCATGGACTACAAGAACCTTAAAAAATTCTCAACACCCAAGGTTCTTTCTCAATGGTAGGTAGGGTGGATGGAGAAATTATGTAACTTTGATTTCTGTATTGTTTACGAACTAGGGACCTACAATACTAAGGCTGATACCCTATTGTGCCTTGGAGACCATGCTCATAGAGAGGGGGCATATGAGCAAAGGCTCCTATTCCTCAAAATAGGTCAGTATATCTCAGCTATTGAAAGATCACTGACTGCCTTAAATCCTACCTTTGTTAAGGATATGAAGAAAGTATCTACCCAGGATCTAGATTATCAGGCTCAGCTTGAGAATCCTAAAGATCACTACTTAGTATCTGAGGGCCTTCTAAAGTATAACAGGCTCTTGTTTATCCTTTCCTCCCTTCACAAACAGGTTCTAATATCTAGACACAACTATCCTATAGTGGGATATCTTATATAGGGTAAGATATATGAGCTTATCCATAGAGATTTTTACAGGCCTATAATCAGGAAGGATGTGACTGAGTATGTATCCTCCTATGACCAGTGCTAGAGGAATAAGGCATAGAGATATAAGGCTTATGGTAAACTCCTCTATCTGGAGGTTCTATACCACCTATGGGAATCAATCTCTATGGACTTCATCATGGACCTTCCCTCTTCTGATGGTTTCACCCAAATATAGGTCATTATAGATCATTTCAGCAAAATAGCTCATTTTATCCTATTAGGGCCAAATGTGACTTCCTAGGTTCTAGCCAACATCTTTGTCCATGAGATCTAGAGATTCTATAGGCTACTAACCAACATAGTCTCAGATAAGGATCCCAAGTTTGACTCCTTCTAGAAGGAAGTGATGGATAAGCTTAGGGTAAAACTGTCTAAGTCTACAGATGCCCATCCCTAAACCAATAGTGTTAACGGTGCGTATCTCAGGAGGTAGATATATCAGTAAACACAGGTAGGCACGAAGCTATAAGTATTACTGAGTGAACTCAGATATCTCAACTTATTCTTCTCAACTAAACAAGTGTTTCTTCACGTCTACTAAGAGATTGGGAACGAAGATAATAAGTCGCAAAGATAAGGCGAAATATATTCTTAAGACTCGAAGCTAGTCTCGAAGCTAAGGAAGAAAGGAAGGAAAGACAAGAGAGCGTCTTATATGTTTTTCCCATTATTGTTATTTTACATCCCAATTCCTCCAGCGGAAAGACAAGAGAGCGTCAAAACTCTTTTCCATCGTACACACTCACCTACCGGGCGGCTGCTGTGCGAACTTAATCGGATGGCCTAAGTAGGGGTAGAGCGATACCTCGCTAAGCGCCGTCAGGGTAACCCTTCATACGGCCATTGTGATCATCGGTCGCATTCGCTTACAAGGACTGAACCAGTAATTATGCAACCTTGCACGGTCGGGGAAAACTCGCTTACGCTACAAAACCCGTGACTAACTGGAAGACAAGAGAGCGTCGAAACTCTTTTCCATCGTACACACTCACCTACCGGGCGGCTGCTGCGCGAACTTAATCGGATGGCCTAAGTAGGGGTGGAGCGATACCTCGCTAAGCGCCGTCAGGGTAAC
>JABYPW010001080.1:0-17956 GCA_016880775.1 Phymatotrichopsis omnivora
AGGTACGCTTGAGAGAGGATGACGGGTGAGTCAGACCCTGACTCATCTTCATCAGAGGCGCCACATATGACTCATCCTGAGGCAGAGCCCTTTGTCATGTGGTCCTTTCGCATGGCGCAGGGGTATACTCACAGGAAGTTGCTCAGCTAACTCTTTGACTCATCATCGCGCGTGGGCCTTGGTACCGTGGCTGTAACAGGCCTGGTGAGATTGCTTCTGGCAACTAGTGCTAAGGCAGTATCTACTTCAGTCATTTTGATATCTTGAGAAGCTATCTACATGAGAATATCATGTGACAGGAGACTCATAGAGGATGTAGACACAGGTATAGGGACAAGAGGCTTTACAAGAGGGTCTTGCTGAGTGAACTCAGATATCTTAACTAGTAAGTTATAACTGCTTGTGTTTTCTACCTTTATTGAGGAGTCAAGAGAAGATAGAGAATTTATTGAAGAGAAGCAGAATATATTCTTAAGGCTCAAAGATGGTACAAGGCTTGAGAAGATAGCTAGAGAGAGAAGAAGAAGAAATAAAACACATTGCCCATCTACTCCCTCTTAAATACCCATTTGTAACTGAGTAGCTACAGAGAAACTTTCACAAAGGAAAGGAACCCCATCAAAATATTACATCAAGATTCCCATATTCTTTTACGATTCCTAGAAGGAGATCACTTTCATAATCAGAGAATGGGAGAATAGTTTAGCATGATCGTTTAGGACCTTCAGAGAAGAAACTCTTCAAGTCCTGTGCTCCAACGATGTGACTGATCAGTATATCATGATGAGATCAATGTGATAAGCCATATTATCGATTATGTATATCCAATCTCCTAAGTATTATATTATTAATACCTCACATCACTAAGTCAAGGCTTGGTATCATTAACACTTATCACATGGTTCTATGGCTCATAGGATGATCACAGGTTCTGACATACATTCTAGTTAACCTGGAATAAGTTCCACATATGTCATAGTACCTGGGTAGACCACTTAATACATTTATCTGTAATAGAACCTAGGAACGTATACACTGCCCATAGTAATAGTCACTTCTTCCAACTTCTAGGATATAGCTAGTACTTTCACTTGGATAAAGGCTAGGCTAGAGGAGTTCAATACTATGTTCTTTCCTTTTTAGTTAGAGTACTTGAGGACTGTATCATCATATAGCCTTTCGAACTTTGTATAGTCATTTTGTCTGTATGTGTACTTTGAGGTATAGTGTGCTTATATGTATATATTGTATCGTAGGCAGTTCCAATAGCTAACCTAGTAGTGACTAAACTCCTAGCAGGTGGTGTGTCTAGTGGCTAAGTTATACAGAATGTACTTATGAACTTTGCAGGTATAGGTAAGGATGGTAAGTCCTTGAAGAATACTTTATTCATAATCTTCATTGATGACCATGATAAATAAGGAGGAAGTATGCTTACCAGTCTAATCACTTTTGTGTAGCAGATATTGGGGGGTTTGTGTAAGGGTCACATCTTTGTTGAAGTGTTCAATCTCCCTTTAGAACATGTCCACTTCTATTAAGGCATCAGTGTAGGAGTAGAGGACATTGTGTACTAATTCCTTCTTCTACCTGTGGTTCTTACAAACTAAAGCTAATGGGAATCGTTCCTTCATAGTAATTTTGATTTTGTTATAGTATATAAGGTCTGCAGTAGTAGTAACATCTTCTATAGTTATAAGAACAATAGAGCATTTATTATTCTTATAAACATTAGCAATGCAGAGATTGGGAGAGGCTTTAGCTTATAACAAGGTATTATTGACTAAGTCCATTAGTTTAACTAGGTCAAATCTTCTAATCTTGGAGGGAGTTAAGATGATAATTTCTTAGTCTTTGCTTCTAGGGTAGCAACAGTTGCTGGGTTATGCAGGGAGGGGCAGGACTGAAGGTATACCTTGCTTAGGTTTTATCTTGATAACCTGAGCCTACGTAAACTCTAGTTATTAGTTTGAGGGTTTGGTGGTACTTGCAGCAGGCATACTTTAGGCAAAGTTTGATGTAGCAATCTTTACAACCTTTTTAGAGGCCTCCTTTGTTACTTTTGCAATTTTCTTGAGGCATTACTCAAGTGCATTGTTTGTAGTTTCGCTATAGAGGGTCTACCTGACTTCTTCAAGGTTGTCATCTAGAGCAGTGACTGGTTTGCATTCTGCATCATAGCCATTGATTATGGCAGCTATAGTTTTACTATAGGTATTTGATTAATCTATCAGATTTCCTAGGACCTGGGTCATCTTTGGTAAAATTTCAGTTAGGAATTCTAGTATGAGCATGTATTAGTACACTTGCAGTTTAGAATCAGTTATGAGGAGTGCCTCCTTTTGCACAAGGAGATAGTTGAAGATTGGGGTAGTTGTACTTATATATAGGATATTGGCGAGGTTGGCTACTAATTGTTTTATTTGTAAGGAAGGGGGGCTAGGCTGTAGGGAAGTACTTTCCTAGAGACTAGCTCTAGTAAAGGGGGAGGGGGAGGGGGAAGGTATTGTGATAGTAAATCTTGTTTGTGTACTATGTACTAAACCATATCCAATTTCTAAAGATGAAAAATTATTGTGACGGTGTTTGAAAGCAAAAGATATGGAGATGTAATGATTTCAAGAATAAAAAAAAGGAACTCAAATAAGCCTGAAAAAAATCACTGAGTGTTAAGTATATTATCTTTGTTAATGATCTGAGTAAAACAGCTACCTATGACTAAGAATATTAGACCCATCTTTAGACCCTACAGGATATTACTTAGTGTTTGAGGAGCTGCTAAAGTTTAATAGACTGTAGTATATTCCCTTTTCCCTTTATAGACAGGTCCTTAAGTCTAGGTACAGTCAACCTATAGCTAGCCACCTAGGTAAGGATAAGACCTATAAGCTTATCAATAGCGATTTCTACTATATAACTATCAGGAAGCATATAACTGAGTATGTATCTTCCTGTGACCAGTGCCAGAGGAACAAGGTGATGAGATATAATGCTCATAGCAAGCTCCTCCTTCTAGAAGTTCCCTACTGCCCATAGGAGTCAATCTCCATAGATTTCATCACAGACCTCCCCTCTTCTAATGGCTTCAGCAAATATTGGTTATTGTAGATCAGTTTAGCAACATGGCACACTTTTTACATCTAGGCACCAATGTAACCTCCTAGGTACTAGCCAACACCTTTGTCTATCAGATCTAGTAATATCATAGGCTAGTGACTAATATAGTTTTAGCTAAAGATCCTAAGTTTAACTCCTTCTTGAAACAAGTAATGGATAAACTTAGTATAAAACTTTTAAAATCAACTGCTACCCCTCCCCAGACTAATGGTCAGCTAGGAATAATAAACCAGGTCCTAGAGGTATATATCAAAGTATATGTTAACTTTAATCACTCTAACTAGGTCTTCTTTCTCCCCCTAGCTGAGTTTGCTTATAACAACACTCAGTCTTCCTCAATGGGTTCCTCTCCCTTCTTCACTAATTTTGGGGATCTCCCTCTATTGATGCCACTCAGCAAGTCATATTCTTCAAACACACTAAGGAAATATAATACTCTTAGTCTGTTATTTGTTAGAAACTCTTTGATGCACAAGCTTAGTCAGTCACCTGGTACTATAAACATCAACAAGAGTTTCCCCTAGTGAGCCCTAAATACTTGGTACTTATAAAAAAAGGTAACTATCCTTCACTACAACTATTACATAATTTAGATTTGAAGTTCACTAGACCTTTCCAAGTTATTAAGAAGGTATGAGAATAAGCTTAAAAGATAAAATTCCACTTTTCCTAGAAAATGCACATAGTTTTCTATGTCTCCTAGCTCAAGCCTTACTATAAGTCAATAAATTTCCCTCATAGACCTATTCCTCAGCCTTAATTCAAAGATAGGCAACAGTATTATTTTGTTTGAGAGATATCCATAGTTCAGCTTAACTGGAGATATAAGAAGCTCTAGTATTTTATCCTGTAGGAAGGATACTCCAATGATGAAGGATCATAGGAATGTAAGGAGAACCTCTTAGTAAAGAGGGAATGTATTAAAGAACTAATTAACTATTACCTTTGCCATCCAGATGTTGAAAGTAAAGCTACTGAAGGAGAGTATACCCTACTATATAAGTAAAGGAGAAGGAACTGAGTAAGCACTCCTTCCTTCTATTTTAGTTCATGATGACAGCATTAAAAGTTATATATATCACTATACAGAGACTCTCAGCTCCCAAAACAGGTGTCCTCCTTACATCCTAGAACCTTCATTCCTCTCACATGATCATAAGGACATTCATATATATTACTAGTGATGAACCTCTGCTAATATTTTAACCTAGCACATGGGGACCATGTGCATTTATAAAGGGTGTAATGTTACAGAAATCCATATCTGTAGTCTTTATAGGTACTAGGGTATACTAAGAACTTAATTACAAAGGACAACTCCTTCAGCAATATAATTAAGCCTTAGTCTGTATCAGGGTTTGCGGGTAAATCAGGATGGAAGAAAATACACAACTCTCTCAAGGACCTTAAGAGGTATGCAGAGAGTAAGACAGTAATGTGTTAAAGGTTTGTAGGAATATTATTTATTTCTATGGTGTATACTTGATATACTATGTAAAGAGGAAAGGAGAAGACATACTTTGCCCTCAGTTCACTATTGTATGGGCAAGAGGAAAGGACAAGAAACACATGATTATGTAGATTTTCTTCTCCTTATATACCAAGTACCAAGAGCACTGCCTCCCTTCTACAGGAGTCTCTGTAACACCTGTTTTATCCATATAACCTCTTCCTATACCTCATCCAATCTAAACACTATTCTCATGACCTCTACAAAGTAGATAGCTAAACATGAGTTACCATATATGACCATATGATACTTCAAAATTTGTAATGTGGAATTCCAAAGAAGATTACTGACAATAGGAAACACAAAGGGAATATGACAAGTAGGGAAGTACATCTCCACTGTTCATTATAGTATGAGCCTTTTCAAGTTAGAACTTCTGTGATAGCTATAAATACTTCTTCTCTGAGGTGGTCATCTCTTACATTCTGTACTATCCAGTGCAATCTTTCCCTCAGATTTCCAAGCTGGATGTGCAAGGGCATTGACAGACAATATTGGCATACTGCTGGATTATTCTCAGCTACCTCTAGTTATCCCTTAGGCTGATGCTCTTCCTTGATATCTAGGAGCTAGGGATTAATAGGAACTGTTAGTACAATTAGGGGGGTGAATCCACTAAGACTAGTAGACACTTTCAATATTGACAGATACTAATAATAAGGTTTATCAGGGTCTAATCTAACCACTGGTGAACCTAGGGGTGATATAGGGGAAATAGGTGGTAAGACGTGTTCTTCCCATCACTGCTAATATTGGTCTAAGGTGAGCTATGGCTGGGGAGTATAAAGGAGTGGCTTCTAGGGCTAGTGTTTTTCTTGGGATGAGACTGGTACCAAATTCTTGTTTGTGACAGTTTTAAGACCCAATACTAGAGGGTCTTCAAGGGGTTCCTCTTTTACTATAATATCTTCAGGGGAGGTATAAACTCATCCATACTAGTCAAAAATAGGTGTGACCATGGTAGGAGATGGGGAGACCTCTGTCATTTCCTCATATGTATTATAGCTTATGCTTTTTAGGGAAGCAGTGTTAGAACTAATTGATAAGCTCCTAGGAGTGCTCAAGGTACTGGCAAGGCTCTTATATAAGGTTGGAGTAGCTGACCCATTTGATAAGATAGTGAAGAGTAGCACCTTGAAGGCATTTAAAGTTGAGAATACTTTTAACTTGGTACTCTCAATCTCCTTCAATTTTAATTAGAGGAGGTAGAGGATTTCGATAGCCTAGGACTAGTTCATATTTACTTGCTAGTTATAGTAGAGAGATATAGAAGACTGGATAGATCTTTATAGGGCTATAGAGCTTGAGTTTATATGCTCAAGTTCTGACTCTTACTAGAACTTTGAATGGACTAAGTCTTTTATGATCAAGTTTCTTAGATAGCCTCTAAGTGTGCAGATTCTAGGCATTCAGCCAAACCTTTTTTCCAACTTCTATTACAGGTGCTTGTTTTCTTGACTGATCTGCCACTTCATTCTTGCTTACTTATGCATAAGTAATTTCTGCCCTGCATAAGTCATGCATTTTCTGTAGTCTGGTAGCAAGATGCTTGTCACTTATAGGGGTGTTTGACCTTCTCCTAATATTTATGTCTATTGCAAAGTATAGGTAGTATCTATAGTTTGCATAGAAAAGGATAACTTCCATAGTGGCTGATTCTTAGTTGTTATAGCTGCACTCTGCAAGGGGAAGTATGGATGCCTAATCGTCCTACTGATAATTGCAATAAATCCATAGATATTGTTTTACAACTGAGTTTGTTCTTTGTATATAACCATCTGTTTATGGGTAGTAGGCTATGCTAAGATTACTTTTGATTTTCCAATTCTAGCACAGGGACTTCAAGAATTATGAAACAAATTAGGTACCATAGTCAGAGGTAATATCCTTTAGTAAAATATGATGTTTCCATATATGATGTAGGTTCAGGGTTGCTACATCTGCACTTGTTGCTTTTTCTATTATTAGGATATTATGCGCCATTTTGGTTAGGCAATCCACTAATACAAGGATTGTATCATATTCATTGCTTGTTGGTAATCCCACTATAAACTCTATGGATATTAAATTCCCGGGCTTATTAGTATTTCCAGGGGTTCCCAAGTGCTGAAATGTGCATGTCTAACAGGTTTTGCTGTTATGTATGCTTTACAATTACTGATATATCAGCTGATATACTTCTGTAATCCTGGCCAAAAATATTTCCTTATTATCAACTCATATATCTTGGCCCTTCTAGGATGTCCAGGGGCTATATGATCATAGTTTTGTCATAGTACATCCAGTTTTAGGTTCAGGTTAGTAGGGATATTGACTAGGTTATTATACAATAACAATCCTTCCCTAATCACATAGTATGATAGTTCCATGTATTGTGAAAACCTTTCTCCCTTCTACAGGGCCTGTAGAATAGACTTTCTGGTGGGATACTTATCATAAGACTTTTAATTTTCTCCTCAAAATCTTAGTTTCTTCCTACTTCTACTATTCCTAAGAGGATATACAGTTGTGGGCTCACTTGTAATACAGGGTCCAAGTAGCAGGGTTAGATGATCATCTGTTCCTGATAAGCGAAACATTTATCCCCTTTCTAGGGAGGATCTCTGGATCTACTTGTTAAAGAATTAGGTTTTCCTCCCTATTTCCCTAGTCAATAGCATATCTGGAAGTTGAACCTTGATAGGAAATTAGACTACCTTATCTATTAGCAATTCCATATACTCTTGGTTATGAAGGATTCTATATTCTTATGGTCTGTTATTACTTGAACTAGGAATTTTAAGTATGTAATATACTATTCCTATTCTGAAAATGTGACAATCACTGATAACAGTTACTTATCATGCACTGGGTAGTTGTACTATATAGGGTTTAACTTCTTGGAAAAATATGCCACTAGGTATAAAACTTGTTTTCTGTCCTCATGTTGGAACTTCTAGGAAAGGATGCCTACTGCCACATGATCAGATGCATTCATTTCTACAATAACTAGTTTTTCTAGGTCCAAGTGTCTCAGGGTTACTGCTAATGTAAAAGCTTCCTTATGACTTATAAAAGCAGTACTTTCTTCCTTTGTCTATTCAAATTTTTGGGCCTTTTTCAATAACTCTATGATCAGTGATACTACTCTTCAGTTTCCTTTGATAAATCTTCAGTAAAAGTTTTTAAATGCTAGGAACATCTGAATAACCTTTAATGAATTTGGTGTTTCCCATTCTAGTACCACTTCTACCTTTATGTTATCTATGGCGATACCTTGTAGGGAGATGATGTATCCAAGCAATTCCATTTCTGTGACATGGAATTTCAGGTTTGTAATAAACTTTATTTTCTGATAGTTTTCTCAAAACTGTCCTCACATGGCTAATGCGCTCCTCTAGGGTTTTCAAAAATATCAATATGTCATCTAAATAGACAAAACAGAATACATCCAAATGATCTTTTAAGATGTCATTGATGAATGCTTAGAATATTGCTAGTGTATTTGTGAGACCAAAAGGCATAAACTTATACTCATAATAGCTATACCTAGTATGGAATGCACTCTTCCATTCATTACCTTCTGCAATTCTAACTGAATTGTATGCCTGTCTCAAATCTAACTTGGTGTACATCTTTACTTCTTTCAACCATTTAAATATTTCCTCAATGGATAGCAATTTTTGACTATGATCTTGTTGAGTCCTCAGTACCCACATATGAGTAGAGTGATCTATTTTGCTTTTTCACAAATAATATAGGTGTGCTAGCTAGAGACTGTGACTCATAGATGAATCCTTTCGCTAAATTTTCTGTCAGGTACTTAGCTCTGCCAGTTCTACCTCAGATAGTCTATATGTAGGTAACTATAGTAGTTCACCTTCTTTGATCAGTGGAATCTTTTGATGTGGTGGTAAAGAGTCTGCTTTCTTTTTATTAAAGAGGTGCAAATATTCATAGTACTCTTCTGCTAGTAACTTCTCTAGTAGTGTTATTCATAGTGCCTCCCTTTCCTTAGGATATTCTGTAATACTTATGGTATATAGCTTGCTGTCTTTCTTTGTTACCATTTTTTCAAAGGGTATAGGTCCAATGGTTGTAATATTGATTCTACTTCTCCCCTCCTTTTCTAGGAAGGTAAGATAATTTCCTCTGAAATCTGATTACACTTAATTGTGTTGTAGCCACTGCAATCCTAACAGGATAGGATAGTCTGCTAACTTCATGATGTAGAAAAATACTTGTTCTTTCTTTGGTGTAACCTAGATTTCCAGTTTGGTGACCTTGGTGATTTTTCTACTACTTGCTTATCTTCCATCGACAACTGTCAAGGTCCTTAAGGTTTCTAACTTTGACATAGTAAAACCATTTCTCTATGTAAATGTTTCATCCATAAATGTAAAACCAGTTGCCACTGTATCCTATAGGGGATAATACTCCACAGTATTATTTAGTATTTCTTAGAATATCAAATGTTCTACTTCAGAAAACATTTCTGACTTTTCTATTCTGTTGGCTTTTTAGGTAGGACTTTTCCCCTAGGGTTTCATCAGAGCTAGAACACCATCTAGTTCTGACTCTTAGAGTTTCCTAACTAAATTATTACAGTTGCTACTTTTGTGCTAGTAGTTTTTGACTCTTTGCCAGTTTCCCTCTTTAGATAGTTCCTAGTGTAATGTCCCTCTTTTGTATAATTGAAACACAAGCCTTTCTTTTTATATTAATCCTTCTCTTCTTAAGTGATATTTTCTTTTTCCTGGGGCTACCCCTTCTGGTAGTAATTGCTAAACTTATTCTGTTTTTTGAAGCCTCACTTCCACTGCTCCTCTTAAGACTTGTTGGTGGGTCTCTCTTCCCTTTTCCAGGCTCCTCAAGAATCTTGATAGACCCCCTACCTTAGGGTGAAGGTCCTCCTCACTAGCCTACACTTGGGCTAGTCTTTTCTGTTTTGTAGCATATGATGATCCCTTTTCAGATGCTCAAGACATCCTACACCATTCTGACCATGTAAACCACAGCTTAGTGAGATATTCCTCATGCAGCGATACCAGAGATACATCGTCAACATGCACATCCCTTCTCCAACACCCAACCATGTTAGGTGAGCGGGTGAGTGGATATACACGATTGGTCTCCTTATGGAGGTTGAAATATAGGATCATACAATTGCTCTATGTCTGCTAAGTGAGCCTCCGACCATGTAAAACTCCCACATATGATGCTCTTAGAACTCATAGGAGGGGTGCCTAGGCCCCCCAGAGTGATCACACAAACAACCAAGTAACCATTCCCAAGGTCACATCAATACCACAGCACCCCTCATAGCACCAACACAAGTAAACCAAAGTTGGGAACCCACAACAAACCATCCAAACCAATACAGTCCGTGCATTTCCCCCTCCTACAGGATACGTAACCTCCTACAAACAATACAAACCACCCTGATCGCTACAACGCTAGCTCACTTAGCACTTACCACTATACCCACCAGCACTAACATAAAACTGACAGTTACCTCATTGCCTAGAACTAGTGAGGATAGTTTTGAGTGGAGGAGATAGCTTTTGCTTTCTTTTTCATGTATCTAGTTACTCGCTTATGCTTTTTAGGGAGGATTTTTAAGGATTATTGAATGGGTAGTTTCTTTTCTTTTTTATTTATAATAGGGTAATAGGCTATAGTCATAGACTGCATGCAGATGTCCCTGATATGTTTGATGCTATAGGTGGAGAATCTGTGAAATCTGTAGCCTTACATATTCAAAATAGAAATGAATAATCATTATCATCATCTCTTCCCTTTTTAGAATTGACTTAATTTGACTTTCTAAGTAGATATACAGTTATGTGAACTCTAAGTAAGTCTTAGGGAGTCTGACTAGTTAGCCAGGGCTTCATAGACTTTTCCCTTGAGCCCTTTCTTAAACAATAGTATCTTTATCCTATTATCTTCAGGTAGACAAGCATTGAATGCAAGACCATCAAAGTCTGCACAATACCCAGACAAATTCCCCTTCTATCTAAGGTTCTCCAACTACTAGTAAGCAGTATTATCTTTATCTATTTTATCATAAGCCTTCCTTAGCACTTCCTCAAATGTTGACCACATCTCCTTAGGTGCTTTTCTATTCTTGGAACTCTTCAGACTTCTGACAATGTACCACTTTTATGCTAGTCCCTTTAGGAATGATACTACCCACTTAATCTTATTGCCTTTATCTTCAAAGCTATCCTTATTGACCTCAAAGTTGTCTATACACCAGGTGATAAATAGGTATAGTTAGGTGTAATCCTTTCTATCAAATACTTTATGGTCTTTGAGCTTTTCAAGCTTAGGCATTTCTCATGCTTGTTTTTGCTCTTCTTCCAATTCTTATTATAAGGTATCGATCCTTAGCTAGAGGGTAATCTGTTCTTGCATTAGTTACTCAAGTTGCTTACCCTCTAGTACTTGTTCCCTTTTGAGGTTTTCAATTTATTAGTGATCTGCAACTTACTATTCTCTTAGGTCATCAACCTCTTCTGCTTTTTCAAAACTAGAGTTATAGTGTTCTCTGATCTAGTCTCTGATCCTCTAGTACTGTGTAATAGCTTAGACCTTATTGAGGTTATAGATATCTCAAAAGAACTTTAGTTCCTATAGACTTATGATAGTGAATACTTGTTCTGGATCCTTAGGTAGGGCTAGGAGTTTTTTCTTGGTAGACATTGACTAATGCCTATACCGTTTTGCAACTAGGAACTCATTAATGCTAGGGTCTATGCGAGCAAGTAGGAGGATTCTGAGTTTGTTGAGCTAGACTAAGGTGATAGTATGATTCTGATGTAGTATAACAAGATCATCCTTGTACAGATGAAGAACAATCTTATCTTCACTCTCTGTGTGTAGTGGCTCTATATAGGAGAATAGTGACTTCAACTATAAGGTTGTCAACCTTAGATTTCCTAAGATGTTCTAGGAAGTTGAGGGCAGCGTCCTCCAATTCCTCATCTAGTAGAAAACTTGCTATTGTAGCATTGGTATCTGACCATAGGTACAAGTATAGCACTGGTGCTTTTCCTGTATCTAGGGTGACTGTTAGCACTTACGGTATTTACTATTCAGTAGCTGAAATAGACTCTATCATCCCAATAGTTGTCACAGTAATAGTCTTTGTAGAAGAATCTGTGGATTTGCCCATCGTAGTTTCTCATGCAAAAACCTTTTTTCCAATATAGCTGGGTTACATTTTCAAACTCCTGCTTCTGCCTAGTCTTGCATCATAGGTAGTAGTTGCTAGGGTTGACTCTCTAACTACATACTTTGCACTGAACTTTCTAAGCTTTTACTAGGCTCTCAGGAAATACCTTTCGTGATGCTGGTCTCTTTGCTGGCCTAACCTGGACCTCTAGGTTGAAATGGATGATGTAATTCCTCTTCTATGGGGTGGGAATTGAAGGTCTTTAGTTTCTTGTAGCATAAGCAGGTTGTTGTCTTGCAGTAGTCTGGTGACTTCCTTGATAGTGAACTGGGGTACCTCTTCTTAGAATTTCCTAGGGATAACATCCAGTATCACCTGAACTCTTATGTATCTTCTTCAATGGTGATTTCTAAATAATATAGTATAGTGTAAAGGATAACTCCTTTAGCAATACAACTAAGCCCTAGTCTGTATCGAGGGTTTAGGAGTAAATCAGGATAGAATGAAATATATAACTCTCTCAATGACCTTAAAGGTATGCATATAGTAAGACAGTAATGTGCTGAAGGTTTATGGCAATAGTATTTATTCCTATAGTATATACTTAAGATACTGTATAAAGAGGAAAGGAAAGGATATGCTTCTCCCTCAGTTTACTATTGTATGGGTAGGGTGTATATACAAACTTAATTGCAAAGATATAGCCACATATATAGGAGTGATCTTGCTAAGTACTATCAGGGTAACCTATTATACAGCAAGAGGAAAGGAGAAGAACTACAGGACTATACAGATTTCCTTCTCCTTATATACCAACTGCTAAGAGCACTGCCTCCCTTCTAGAGCAGTTTCTGTAAAATCTGTTTTGTCTACATGACCTCTTCCTATATATCATCCAATCTAAACACTATTCTTATAACCTCTGCAATGTAGACAGCTAAACATGAGTGACCATATATGACCACATGATACTTCATAATTCATAATACAGAATTCCAAAGAATATTACTAACAATAGGAAACACAAAGGGAATATAACAAGTAGGGAAGTATATGACCACAGTTAATTACATTAATTCCGAATCAAAAATAATAGTTATGTTAGAATCTCTGAGTATCTATTCCCTTAAGTTGAAGGGCCCAACTATATGATAATTATTGTTATAACTGAGCTCTAACTAAGTGAAGTCAGACTTTGACAATATGATATGCATAAGATTAGTTATATATGATCAATGACAAGGCTTATTACCTTGATCTCATCATAATATACTAATCAGGTACATTGTCAGAGGATATAACTTGAGGAGCTTTTGCTCTTAAAAGGTTATAGATAATGTTGCTTATCTAGAAGCTGATTCCTAATTGCAACTTGATCTTCTTCTAGGGAATTGTAAAGACTTTATAGGTAATCATGATAGAATGTTTTGATAGGGTTTATTTCCTTTATAAATTACTCACTTGTTTCTCAGTTAGAAATATGTATATAAGAGGGAGTAGATGAGTGATGTGTTTTGTTTCTTCTTCGTCTAACTAGTCTTCTTCTCACATCTTGTACTATCTTCAAACCTTAAGAATATATTTTGGTTCTCTTTATAATCTACCATTATAGTATCTTGACTCGGTGATAAAAGTGAAAACATAATCAGTTATAACCTACCAGTTGCAACATCTAAGTTTACTCAGTAAGACCATTCTATGAAGCTTCTTCTACCTATACTGGTATATACTTCCTTTACAAGTCTCCTATCACATATATAGTGCTAGATATATTTGAGAGAATTGAGATAACTATCAGTGATATACATTGGAGTAAGTGCTTTATCATATATGAATACTAGGTATACATATAGTGTATAGCTGTAAGCTTCTCAATTCAAGAATAGAGAGATTATTAAATAATTAGATCCTTTTGAGTATTCTAGGGAATGAGTATAAAACAGTAAAAAGGTTATATTATTATATACTAATATAATGTACAGGGTACTAAACTAGTTTTATCTATTATAGTTATGAAAGATATAAGGATAATAAAAATAATAATATGGTTATAAGTTATGAATATTATAATTATAGTTCAGGTATTAGTTTTGATGATTTGAGTCATTCTATTCTTAAGAACTAAGAAGTATTAAGGTTGGAAAAATATTATGTAGAATCTACTATATAGCAAACATTTGACATTCCCCAGTTTCTTGCTATATAAAGGTTACCCTAACTATACTTAGGAATTAAAGGTTTATACTTTATGCTCCTACAATATGTGAATATGTCCTTGCTCCTTATCGAGTATAAATACCCTATCCACATTACAAGTGATTGATATAGGAAGCTAATTGCCCATTCTCCAGTCTCCTAATAGGGATTAAAAAAAGGACTTAAGCAGTCAAGTAATCCCTATAATATTAATATCAGTAATCACTTTAAGAGAGCTCTTACTATATTTACATAGTCTCCATATCTTAGTACTTGAGTAATCATATATAGTTAGCTAAATTTTATACACCGTAAACTTTAAGACATTATTAACCCTAAAAAATAAAATATTGCAAGGCCTGTAATAGTGCTAAAATATATGAATAGAATATAATAGGCTTTGCTTAGCTCTAGGGCTAGTTATTCTTTTATTAGTTTCTCTTTAAACAAGAATTTACAGCTCTTAATAAGCTAAACGGTTGTATGATCAATATACTTATTATTGTATATATGCTCTAATATAGTTTCTTTCATCTAATTTAAATATAATTATCTATAAAGTAGTTAATTTACTTTATAAATTATGTATAATTGTGCTCTTATTTCTTTCAATAATACCTTAGTAATAACTCATTAATTTATCATATAATTATCTCAATTTACTATATTAATTGTATATAATTATGGTCTCATTTATCTTGATAACACCTTAGTAATAACTTCTTACTTATAATATATTAATAAACTTTCAAGTAGTCAGCACATACAGCCACCTTTATTTGGATAAATAACCTTACCAAATCCTACCACTTATATATAATAGTAAAGCTTATATTCAGTAGTTGCTTTCTTCTAATCTATACTACATTCATAGGTTCATATAAATGCAGTAAACTGCTTTCCTAACTTTACATTACTGAATAAATTAAGTATACATTGCTATAGGAAATTGAAAATTTTTGGATAATTTTGTACTTTACTAGATAGTTATACTCCAAAAATAAAACAGGACTCTCAAGAATCTCGACAACCCCCCTACCTTGGGGTGAAGATCCTCCTCATTAGCCCGCACCTGGGGTGGTCTCTTCTGTCTTGCAGCAAATGTTGATTCCTTTTCAGATGCTCCAGAACTCTCACACCTTCCCGACTGTGCAAACTACGGCTTAGCGAGACACTTCTCTCACGACGATATCTGAGATACATCGTCAATCACGTCAAAGTTTGTCTGAGGCCCGACCGTGTTAAAGTGAGCAGGCAAGCAGACTCCCATGATCGGTCTCCTCTGGAGGTTGCGACACAGGGTCCTACTGTTGCTCCAGGCTTACTTAGCGAACCTCCGATCACCCCACCCCAGGGAAGGACACAGCGGTGTCCTACCCCGCCCCTACATGCTTCCTGAGCACAAAGTGACCGTAAAAACTGCTCACCTCACTTAACGGTCGAGCACCCTGGGTGCTTGCCCCAACGAACCGCAACGCTCTCAGAGCTCCTAGGAGGGGTGCCCAGGCCCCCCCGGAGCATTCGCACCCTACTCCTGGCTAACCGAACTACGGATACGACAGTTGCAAGCCTCGGAAAGGTTGCAAGCGGAAGCCGCGGAGGATTTCCTTTGTTTTCAGGAAGGGTAATACATGGCGGCAGGCGTGGAGGATTTTCTGTCTTTTGTAAGGTGAGCAGCCGGAGCGGAGGATCATCCTGTACTGCTTAGTTATGTCTTTGCTCTTAGTTAAGTGTACATGCCCTACTAGAGGGTATGGGATGTAAAATAACTTAAAAGGGAATAAAAGATAGGTCACTCTAAAAATAAAAAACTCCAAATTTTGCAAACTTGAAATTTTTAGCTATGCACTATTTTAGGGAAAGTCATAAAATTTGATATGTAGAGCTGCTGGACAGGCCCTAAAGTAGTCAATTTATTCCATAAATAATGTATAATTATGCTCTTATTTCTCTTAACAATACATTAGTAATAGCTTAGAGCTAATTAGTTTGTTTACCATTTAAAAATATTTAGATAGGAAAATACTTATTTAGTGAGAAGATCAAGTTAAGATATCTGAGTTCACTTAGTAATATAGCTTCATAGTTGCTTGTATTTTACTAAGCCATTCTTACTAGGAGACCTCTACTATTAATAGCTAACAACACTGATATATCATAGTCTTCTAGCTATTATAGGTCCAATTGGTTAGACAGCCTATTCTATCATAGTGACTAAGTCATACTATAGCTTATCATAATTCTTACTTAATAATATAAATGTTATATAGATATCAGTCAGCTATAATTAGTCAGATTGTGGTGCTATACTAGAGGCCTTACATTCATCTCTATTAGCATAGAGTCTCTATTCAGTAGATAGAGTCTAGTAGTGATAGGAAGGATGATACTTACTGGATACATTCTAGTTACTTGTCTATCATAGCGGAAGCCTGTGATACCGTGGAACTGTAAACATAATTCACAAGGCTAATGAACCTCAAATTCTTTGGGAATCATCAAAACCTTATAAGAAAGGGTGAAAAGTTGTTACTTCCATATTTAGCATAGTCTAAAGGAAGGGGACTAAGTTTTTTGGATTATTGTGTTCTCAGAAATCGGCATCATCCTAGTGTATTGCATTGAAAGTGTCAACCGGGCCGGGAAAGAAAAATAAATAAATAAATGGTAATTTGGCAAGGAAACCTCTAAATAACATAAATAAATAACATAAATAAATAACCGAAGTAATATTGACGCCCCGTCCACATTGCAAGTGATCGAAATGGGAAGTTAATAGCACCCGACGTAATATTGTGGATTGTGGGAGCACAAAAGTGTACTAAGTACTCTACTACGCTGCGCCCCTTGTTGATTTACGCTAAGCCGAAGGTGGTTAGTATTAGCCAGTCCAATTTGCTAGCGCGGGTGTTTAATCCATTCCATTTAGGAGTGGCAGGAGTAGGTGTTACAAAGGGAGTGCAGCTGCAAGATCATCAATATGAAGCCACCCTAGAGTCACAGTAGAAGACAATAGTAGAGATTAATAGAAATGGCGTATTATGGATAACTTGTTTAATACAATCAATGACTTTGATCGAATTTCTTCACCCGCTTTCGATAGTTATGATGTTACTATTATTTCGAGTACCCGGATCCAGCGGATTTATTTTTATTCCGGCATGAGGACAAAAAAAAAAAAAAAAAAAAAAAAAAAAAGCGAGGAAGAACATATCCGATATGACCACTAGTTTTACTAGAAATACAAGACTCTCACAAACGATATATTTTAAAACGCCTTCTTTTCTTCCAGTAGAAAATGATCTTTTACGACATCTCTACATTCTTCTCCTTCTCCTTCTCCTCCTCAATCATCTTCTCTGTCTTTGAAGTTCCCAATAACAGTCTTTCTCTCACAGCCTCATTCAACACTAACCTTACTGCCGTCGCAGCCGCAATAGCTCCATCAAGCAATGCATCTAATTCATCCCCCTGCCCTTTCTGCTCTGGAGCTTGCAGCTCCAGCCCAGTCAATGTACTGTGATCAACCGCAGTCTCAATCGGACCCTTGCTCCATATCAACGTCAACTCATCCCGTGCCGCCATATATCCCACGACGGCTGCAGAAAGAACATAATAGCCATCTGTGGGACTCGGGTCCAAAATCAATTTTGGCTTCCCTCCAACTGTAGAATCCAAGTTGATCTTCGTCTCATCCAAACTTCCCTCTGATCGAACCGATGCCGCCAACCCCCCAGAAACAAGATCCACACATTCGATGCCAGCATCAGCAATCGCGGCGCTAGCACAAGTGATAGCCCCGGCGAGAACGCCCATCAATCCCACTTCCACGCCATTTTCTGTGCCACCGTCTAGACCACCCTCGCAGTCAAGGACGGTGACAAACACATCGATGGAGGATTTCGGGTACAGCGAGGTCTTGATACTCTTCACTAGGGCATTCTGTAACTGCACTGAAAGATCCCGTTCTACAG
>JABYPW010001081.1:0-17955 GCA_016880775.1 Phymatotrichopsis omnivora
GAGAGGGAGCGATACATCGCTAAGCGCCGTCAGGGTAACCCTTCATACGGCCATTGTGATCATCGGTCGCATTCGCTTACAAGGACTGAACCAGTAATTAGGCAACCTTGCACGGTCGGGGAAAACTTGCTTACGCTACAAAAGCCGCGACCAACTGGAAAATCGTGGTATGGAATGGGACGAGCGGGATTTGAACCTACGACATTGCGCGTTACCGCACAACGACACCAGGACAGCCATACCACTAGACCATCCTCGCCCCGACAAGAGAGCGTCCAACAGCCCTGCTTTATATAGAACAATCCATCCTAAGAAATGACTCATAGATGACTAAGGAAATAGAAGGAAATAGAACCCCGCAGAACATCCATGCCTAATGCATCGATCACTAATCCAATTCTTGCATAGCCTAGAAGTGTCCGGATCACGGAATAGGCAAAGATTAGCAATGTATGAGCAACAGATCGCCATGACCTCTGACGTGTCATGTCCTCTCGCGATAACTGGCTCGTTCGGTCAGGCTGCCCGTTCCACAAGGGTGACTAAGTCCTTGCGCGATGTGCCGATGTTCCGATCACAGGTTCCGGATGGGTATTGTGGCTGGGTCGTCAACTCCAAGCCACTGCACCAGAGCCGTACTTATGTAAGTCTAATAAGGCAGAGCCACACGAGATAGGCAGGGCCTAGTAGCTGTGATGGGTGTAACACTTACTGGGTGCATTCTGGGTACTAGTCTATCATAGCGCAAGTCTGTGGTACCTTGGAACTGTAACACCCTCAGAACCTTAAATTCTGTCTCAGAGAGTTTGTAGATTGGTCACCAGGGGGGTTAGGTACCTTACTTCATCGGTAACTTCATGTCCCATTCTCAGTGAGGTAGCAGTTGGGATTCTAACTGCTCCAAGAAAACTTTGGGGAATAGTTGTTCCCACTGGTTCTGGTCTGAAGTGCTGATGGACGAGGATCAGAGGAAGAGTTCCGTAGAATCTCCCAAGGGTAGCCTTGTCATAGCCGAGCACCATCTCAGTGTCTCGGTTGGACTAATAGGTGTGTCAACCCACCCATGTAAGCCTATACCCATGACTACCGTGTTGGTGTGGAAGTCATCATCTTGCAAGATCTCACGGGCTAAAGCCATGGAGACCTGGGGTGTGATAAGATAATGTTTGTACTTGTTAGAGTACAAACTCACTAACTCTACCTTGTCGTAGTCCACCGTGGGGTCATGATCTTAGAACCACTTCACAGGGAGGTAAATGTCGACATCGGTGGGCGTTGGTCCTATGTCGAAGTCGATGTTCTCCTTATAGTTTTGAATTTGCATTTAGAGCTTCAGCGTATAATACCATTCTTGCTTGCAGGTCCTATCATATGCATAGACATTCACGGGTACCTGTCGCTTGCATTTGGGAACCGGGAGACTATCTGAGATAAGTTCTCCTGTAGCACCGTTGTCGAGTTTGGCAGTGGCGGTGACCGAGTGGGTAACGATTTCGTGGTTGACAGAGGTGCGCCAGCGCAATGTCACTGGAACCTTGATGCATTTCCCCTGCTTAGGGCCTTCGGTTTTTAAAGCGATAGTCATCATTGTGTTTCTGCAAATAGGATCCCTGATCTCTCCTAGGAATATCATAGCTGGACGTCGCAGTACCTAGAAGTATGAAATGTTTGACGCAGTGTGAGGAAGACGATTCCTGAGACTTTGAAGGTGTTAGGTTTAAAGGAATATCAGCACTGCTATACAACCCACGTATTTCAACCTTAAAGCCATCCTCAGGCAGGCAAAAGAGAAAAAAACCAAGCATTAAACATTAAGTACTAAGATCTATGAAGATACTTGTACAGTCTAAAGAGAAGGGAATTCGTGCATCATGGTATCATAAGTCGTGAGTCATGAGGTCATCAATTATCACTAGGAATACAAGCCACTTAACCGGCGGCCCACCCACCAAGAACCAGGGCTAAGTAAATCCCTAGAACACTGGCTCCTAAAGAGTGAATTGGGTATCATTTGTTGGGGTACATCCTTTCTGAGTCTCTTCTTCAACAAAGGAAACAACAAAAGAGATGGGTCATTGATTTATGGCTCTTCAAACTATTGGAATGTCATCACCATCCACCTATGTGTCTGGGAGTTCCACCACCCTTCCTACCACTTCTGTCTTCATTTTCTTGGAGGTTTCAGACTTTTCCTCATCATCCCTCCTCCTCTTGGTTGAGTGCTGCTTGGTTGAGGGGATGTCAGCCCTTTTATTGGCAAAACAATTGCTAGCCTTGTGCCTAGTTCTGGCACATTTTTGGCGCCTATTGTTGTCTTTAACCCACTTGAGATCACTTCCTGAAAGGTAGGGAAGTTTCGTAGGCTCTGGTTTGTTGCCGGGCTTGGGTTTGTCTGATCTGTCCACTCATTCTTTACCCTTGGAGGACTTTAGCTTGTCCTTGGGCTTTGCAGGGACTGGGTTTTCCTTCTGCGAAGGCCATGGGTTTTCTCCTAGGGCTTTTGCGGCTTCCTCCATTTGTTGGCCAACGGTGATGACCTGATCAAACCACTACACAGTTGTTTGATAGTTGCAGTTGTAGCTAGTGGCCATGGCCTTTCAAAGGATGGGGTATAGGCCCTGGTTGACCCAATCCTTCAGGTAAGTCTCATTGTACATGTACACCGTGTTGAGGGTTCTTATGTAAGTGATGAACTCCAAGATAGGTCCAGTGTACTTTGCCTTTATGAGCTTAGTGATGTAGCTCAGGCAGAGAGTGTAGGCCCCGAAGTTAGTCCTGATGGCCTCCAGAAAGTCCTCCCACCTGGCAGTAGAGGTTGTCCACCAGGAATGGTTAATTCTCCACCAACCAAGAGCGTTGCCTATCAGTAGCGTTGAGGCATATTGGATCTTGATTACGTCAGTAGGAAAGGAATGGGGTTGGAGGATGAAGTAAGTTTCCAACTGGAGCTGGAACTTGAAAATGTCGTCTGCCTTTCCTGAAAATGTATCCGGTGTAGGTAGTTTGGGCCCCTTGATGGTTTGGGGCTTTTGTGGTGGTAGTGTAGGTTTTGCCTCAGCTCTCAGAGGGGCCAGAGGTTGAGGTGGTGCCAAGTTGGATAGCACTTCCCTCGAGAGTTCCTTGACATCCTTTCTCGAGAGGGGTTTTTCCCCTTGAGGTCTTGGGGGTAGAGGAGGAGGCGATGGTGTAGGTATCTTCCTCTTTCTAGAAGGGCCAGCTTCCCCAAACTTTGTAAAGTCAGGAAATCCCCTACTCCTTCTGCATAGGGGAAGGGTGGGTTTGGTGTCAGGGATAGTTGGACTCAGAGGATAATCGTCCACTTCCAACGTCTTCTTGTGGGCCGAATGCATCAGGGAAACAGCTGAGTCAGCTGGCCTCTTATGTTGTCTATAGAGGTTATGATAGTGTACCGCATCCTCCTTTGCTTCCGCCAGCTCAGCCTCCAACTCAGCCTCCAACTCCTCAATCCTCTTGTTGAGAGTGGTGATCGACTGAGTGGCATTACCCTAGACTCTCAACTCCTTTTCTACAAACTGGAGCTGGTTCCGAAGGGTAAAGACCTCCAAATTCAGGGCCATGTTAGCATCCTTAGTTTGGTTCAGGTCTGTTTGCAGCTCTACCAAGAGCTAGGTGTCTTCCTAAGGCTGGGTAGCTGCTTGAGCCACCTGGAGGTCCTTTCTCAGCCTGTCCACCTCATCCTAGAGTTTCCCCATTTAATACGAATACTCCAGTTTAATTTGTTCACGGATTTTGATGGCCTGGAACTGATTCTCCTAATGTTGCTCTTTTAGGAGATTGACCGCCTTCAGGAGAATATTGGTTACCCTTGGTGGGAAGGATACCAGGATGGGAGGTAATCTTTTCCCCATCTACTTATGCATCATAATGGTGGAGAAAAGGATTCCTTGAATCTCCTCCTTTTGCCTCTGGAAGTCCTCCAAAAGTTGTGCATGTATTTCCTGGTAGGCCTCATGGCCTATAAAGTCTCTGCCTAGGAGGAAAGCCGAGTCTAGTTCGACGAAGTTGGCGATAATGTGGGATTGATGCTTGTCGATAAACTTTTGTCCTGCTTCGTCGAGTTCGACCATTGTTTCAAGGAGTTTCCTCCCTAATCGTGTGGTGATTGAGGGTGCTTAGCCTAGCTTTGTGAGACTCTTACTATCATAGAGGGCAAGGGCCATAGTGTAGTCAGGCATGGGGGTGTCATCGCTAGCCATGACTTAAGAATATAGTGTTACGGCAGAGGTCTTCGGTATAGTAAGGCTCGGTAAAGTGCAAGTGCCAATCAACAGAGAAACGTATTACTGAGTAAACTCAGATATCTCAATGTGTTCTAAGTTTGGATCCACAAATACACTTTCCTACATTCGAAGAGAGAGAGAGAAGCAAAGTTCCGAGGTAAGTACGAATATATTCTTAAGGCTCGTAGCTAGTCTGTAGACTGAAGAGGGAAAGAAAGGAAAGAACATGAAGTGACTTTCTTTGTCCTCCCTCATTTCACTGATGTATGGATGGGGCATCGCACTCAATTAAGAGCATATGACATAGTCACGTAATACAGGAACGATCTCGCTAAGCGCTATCAGGGTAACCCTTCATACGGCCAGAACATGAAGCGACTTATATGATTTTCCCATTTTTTGTGATTTTACATCCCATACCCCCTAGTGGGGCATATACACTCAATCAAGAGCAAAAACATAAATAAGGAGTACAGGATGATCCTCCACTCCGTCTGCTTGCCTAACAAAAGACAGTAAATCCTCCATTTCTGCCGATCGCATTACCCTTAGAACAAAAGAAATTCTCCGCCTCCACCGATCGTATGGTCACTTGTCACAACAAAGGAAAGGGCCACTCGATGCAATCATGGGGGAACTGGGGCAGACACCGCTATATCCTTGGTAAAATCAGGGCGACGCTCCAGGGGGCCTAGGCACCCCTCCTAGGAGTTCTGAAAGCGTCGCGTTGATGTGGCGTGATCAGAGGCTTGCTAAGTGAGCCTGGAATGACAGTACGATCCTGTGTCGCAACCCCCAATGGAGACCGATCATCGTAGTCTATTCGCCTGGTCGCTTAACATGGTCGGGCCTCAGACGAACGTTAACGTGATCGACAATGTATCTTGGGTATCGTCACGAGAGAAGTGTCTCGCTAAGCCGTGGTTTGCACAGTTGGGAAGGTGTGGGGGTTCTAGAGCATCTGAAAGAGAATTATCATTTGCTGCAAGACAGAAAAGACTAGCCTAGGTGCGGGCTAACGAGCAGGATCTTCACCCCAATGTAGGGGGGTTGTCGAGATTCTTGAGAGTCCTGAGAACATGAAGATGATGATGATGATTTTTCATTTCTCTTTAGTAGCTACTCTACTTCTTCTATAACTACCTAAGTCATCCGCATTCAGTCCATGACTATGGTGTGTCACCTCTCCCCCAACAGAAAAGAAAAAGGAAAAACAAAGGAAAAAAGTATCACCCGAAATCCTCTCCGAAGTACCTACACATAGCGAATGACTAGTTACATGATAAAAGAAATTATTGTGTATCTCCTCTACCTCGAAAACTTCCTCCATTAGCTCCAGGTGATAAGGCAACTCGAAGGTGTTGTGTTGGTGCCTGAGAACATGAAGATGATAATGATGATGATGATTCATTTCTATTTTGACTATGTGAGGCTACAGATTTCATGGATTCTCCACCCATAGCGTCGAACATATCAGGGCCAACCACATGCAGTCCATGACTATGGTGTATCGCCCTATCGTAAACAAAGAAAGAAAAGAAACCACCCATTTAAAGATCCTCTTAAAACGTCCCCGAAAGCCTAAGCGAATGTCTATATACATGATAAAAGAAAGTACTGTCCATCTCCTCTACCTCGAAAACTTCCTCCACTAACTCCAGGCAATAAGGTGACTTGTAGGTGTCATGTTAGCACCAGCGGGCGCCGTCGCATAAGCTAAGCGAGCCGGCGATGTAGCGATCGGTATATTTTGTGTTGTTCACGGTTGCACATCGTGCGGAAGGGGGTACATACGGTCACGAGGTTTTGGTAGGTTTGTTTTGGCTTCCTAACTTCGCTTGCTAGTCTTGTATTGTCGCCATGGAGGGGCGATGAGGGGGTGTTGGATGCAACTGTAAAGGTCGCTTGAAGGTTTTGTGCAATCGCTCCGGGGGGCCTGGGCACCCCCTATGAGCTCTGAGAGCGTCGCTGTTGGATGTGTTGTGCGATCGGAGATCGCCTACAGGGGGTGTGGGAGATATCGCGAGATCACCGCCTACACGGTACAGGGCACAGTCGCGAATAGGGTGAGTTGTGCTAACTGGCAACTACTGTTCGTGCCTACAGGACGCTATGTCGCGCTGTCCAGTAGCTCGCAGGTTGCTGTACGGTCGGCGGCACACAAGGTTGGCTTTGGTTTACACTCTTTTCACCTAGCCAAGGATGGGACTGGTGATAGTTTCTGCTCGTAGAAATATAGGGGGTAGGAAGGTATAGAAGAGTGTCCTGGTATAGAAGAGTGTCCTGTGAGAACATGAAGCAACTTTTATCGGATACCCACTCAGTTATTTTACATCCCATATCCCCAGCAGGGCATTTATACTCAACCAAGAGCAAGAACATAACCAGAGAGTACAGGATGATCCTCCACCTACTCGCGCTGGAAACCCAAAAAGAAATCCTCTACCTACTTGTACCGAAAGAGAAAACGCAGACAACTATGTACAAAAGCTGATTGGGGAAAAGCAATCACTAGGCAAACCTTAAAGCAATGAAAGAAAAACCCCCTACGCAGACTACGTGACTGAGCGAAAAATAAAAGAGAAGAGAGAAAGAGAAACGCACAAACTACTCCACACTTTACTAAAGCAGAAAAACACTAGTTATACTGTGAAAGAAGAAAAACAAGGCAAGAAAGGAGAAACTAAACTCCCCCCATAGTGGTGGACTTATCCTTTCTGTTTGGCCTGGATCATCATCATACAGATCAGATCATTCGCTTTGTGGGGGCCGGCGTAATTCGTACATCGGAGGACAGTGTTCTCACAGCCGAAGCCTTTCGGTTGTTTGCAGTCGGTGACACCGCAGGTATGTTCAGAGATTGTGTGGGGGCCAGCGCAGAGTTGGCAGCAAGGAGGTGACTGGTAGTTCTGCATGGGGTGTTCAAACTTCGAGCATTGGGAGGACTGAGTGTCGGCGCCAAAGGGGATATACTTGACAGTGCGACGGGTTTTGTTGAGGATAGTGAGGCCCTTAAGGATACAGGCCTCGTTGTTGTTATCGATGACTGTGATCACGAGTGAGCCGTGATTCTGCTTGTTGATTTTGGACCTGGATGTCAGCCAGCACGGGGTCATTGCGAGGGTAACACCGGAGTTATAGCACTTAATCTCCTGACGGAGTTTGGTCATCTGTCCCATGGTGTTGAGGTCAGTGGCTGTGTGGATACCATGGATGATATACTTCTTCCATGTGTGATTGTGGTTGATTCCTTTGACTTCACTGAACGAGAACATGAAGCGACTTTACTTGTCTTCCCTTGGATCACTGATGTACGGACGGGGCGTCGCACTCAATTAAGAGCATATGACATAGTCACGTAATACAAGAGCAATCTCGCTAAGCACCGTCAGGGTAACCCTTCATACGGCAGAATATGAAGCAACTTTACTTGTCCTCCCTCAGTTTCACTGATTAACAGATGGGGCATCGCACTCAATTAAGAGCATATAACATAGTTGTGTAATACAGGAGCGATCTCGCTAAGCACTGTCAGGGTAAACCTTTATACGGCGAACATGAAGCGACTTATCTTGTCCTCCCATGGTCAATGATGTATGGACGGGGTGTCGCACTCAATTAAGAGCATATGACATAGTCGCATAACATACGAGTGATCTTGCTAAGAGCCGTCAGGGTAACCCTTCATACGGCGCGAACATGAAGCGACCAGGGGGGGGTAATTCATTTTTATTCTTTATGGTCATGTAAGCGACCATCTACAAAAGAACATCCTCATACAGCTATGGAAAGCTATGGAGTAATAAGGAAACATCTCCTCCGAAAAACACAGAAAAGTAGCGCAAAACCAAACTAACATAAGTGGAAAATAGTTCGCAAAGTCAAATCCAAATCACCATAAGAAGGGGCAACATTCTCTGCAAGAAAATCTAACATGTCAGACAAGTTCCTAGAGGGACTAAGAAAAGTAGAAGGGGGAGTAGCTGATCCGTCAGCCAGAGCTACCTCCGTGAAAGGTTTCCAATCCAAAAAACTTCTGTATGGCCAACATGTAGAGCACGGGCTAGGCGGTACTGGGGACGGGGTACAAGATGGGGGTCTATTAGGCACAGATCGAATAGGTATGGCCACATGGTATTCGTACACATGGGTCCTAGTTGGTATCCTGGTTTTTGTTTTCGATATGTATGTTGCTATCTGTTTTGTTTCTTCTTCCGAGCGGAACATGGCTTCCAGGTCTCGCGGCTTAGGTATATACTTTTCACGTCCTTCTGCCCTCGCTGGGCATTGCAGTATCGCGTGCTGAATAGTTTCGTAGTATTAGTGGCAGTGTGTATAGAGGTGGTCATTGTGTCCCCATGAGGTATGCGCAGATAGGTGCGATTTCCTGGACCTCATTTGGAATAGCCGACTCGCGATTTCGATCAGCAATCTGAAGATCTGGTTTTTGCCGAGTGATACTTCTTCCTCATCTCTTGAGTTTTCGTCTGTTGTTGTTTTCCATTGTTCAATTAGTTTTTCTTTGATTTTCCTCTCTAGGATTTCCGCAGGATATAAGGACGGTGTGACCTCGCCGCTTCTGACTATTGCATGGAATCGCATTCCGGTTTCCAGGTATGGGAGGATACTTCATAGGATTTTGTCGACATGGACTGGTGGGGAGCTTACAGGTTTATGTATGTTAGGGGTGTTCCACTTTTCGACATATAGGCCTTGCTTTTTGCCTCCAACCATTCTCCTTTTTAGGCAACCGCGATAGGTTTCCCTGTGATTTCTTGTTGTGAGGGCTGGGTATGTGTCTGGCAGTATTGACGCGATCAGGTGCTCTAGGTCAGTGACGGTCGACACTCTTAGGACATACTTCCCCCATAGTTATTTGATCCAGATCTCTGGCGGGGGTATTTTTGCCTGGGCTAACACCTAGTGTACGTTCGTGTTGCGAAAGTCTCCGGGTACCTACCTTGCTATTTTACTGAACTGGGTATTGAGGAGTTTGATGGTGGTTTGGTCTGGTTCAAAGACAGTTGCCCCGTATGTCATTTGTAGTATTAATATTCCCATTACTAGGCACCTTCGGTTATGTGGAGTGAGCCCTTTATGCTTTGTGTTATCTCTTCTGATAAGTGCGAACTGTTCTATTGCATGGGCGATGTGAATTTCGTAGTGGGCATGCAGGGTTCGCTTAGTGGACGCAAAATATCCTAAGTACCTTGCTATTCTTTTGGGCGTTATTTGCGCTCCTCCTATTTCGACTGGTTGTTTTTCATCTTCTGGTGTACTCTCGTGGTGTACTTCCCAGTGTATTAAGTCAGTTTTGGGGGCAGAGAATTTGATTTTCATCAGCTTTGCCTTTGCTTCCAGCTGCTGAAATTCTTTTCAGATTTTGCCGTTATTTTCTTTCCTGTTCCTGGAGTAGACTGTGATAGCAAAATCGTCGATGAAGGATCCTTTACTTTGTGGCTCTTTGCAGTTGTGTAGTGGGGTAATGTATATGATAAATAGCAATAGGGAGATTGGCGAGCCTTGTGGGGTTCCTGACTTCACATGGTGTAGGGTTTCTGTTGCTCCTGGGAAGACCATTTGCATAGTTCTATTGCTCATGAATGACAGTATCCAGTTGGTAAGATATACTGGGGTGGTTCCACTTTCAAGTCTTTTTCTGAGCTCAGCTTATTCCATGTTGTCAAAGGCTCCCGTAATATCGAAGAAGCCTGTGCTCACTTTGAATCCCACCTTCTGGAGGCAATCCACCTCGTGGAAGAGTTGATTTGCTGCATCTGCGGTGCCTCTTTGTTTTATGGCCCCATACTGGTATGGTGATATCATCTTGTTTTGTATTGCATGAGCGTATAGTCTATCGTGGGTGACCTTCTCGACTATTTTTGAGAGCGTGTTGAGTAAGGCTATAACTTGGTAAGATTTGACCGGCCCATAGTCTTCTTTGCCTGGCTTTGGTATAAGCACTCCCAGTGCTTCCTTGAGGTTTTCTGGGTGGTATCCGTGGCCAAGTATTTCGTTAACGATTCCCTTGATGATGTGCGGCGCTCCTTTCGCTACTTGTTTCCAGACTAGGTATGGGATAGCATCCTTCACTGGGGCCGTGTTCCTGGTTTTCCGGAGGGCTTTCTGGATCTCAGTTTCCATTACTTCTGGCATCTCTGGGTGCCACATTGGTTTTGGGGGGTCTGGTTGTGGCTTAGGGGGGAAAAGTTGTTTTATCAACTGTGCTTCATATTGTTCTGCTGTCCCTGCTGCGATTACTGGCTTGTGATCTCGTGATGTTTTCATTCTTACTAATTTGTAGTTCTAGAGGTCCTGATCACTTGCATTCTCCACCCACTGGTTCCAATATTGGTCTTTAGCGGCCTGGATCAATTGGAAGTACTTGTTTCTAGCCATGTTCCAGTTTTCTCTAGTCGTCCTTCCATGCTTGTACTTTCGGGCTTCTCGCTTGAATACTTTGTCCTCGATTGCTATTTTGGTGTTCCACCACGGTTTGGAGTACTTTGTGACGTTTTTCTTTGGCACTGCTTCGTATAGTGTTTTTGTGATCTGGTGTATCGTTTTCTGGATCCAGTACTGGAAGTCTCCTTGTTGGTCCCATTCCATTACAATCCCCTCTAGTTGGTAGTATACAGGGTCCACATTGTCTTTGTCATAGGCTGGGAAGAGCTTCCAGTTTGGTGCCAATTTTTCTTACTCGGTGTCCTGCAGGTGTAGCTCAATTGTCACTGGGAAATGGTCACTTCCTACATCTCCTGCTACTGAGGGTGGAGTGAGCCGTCCGTATGTGTTCGTGCTTGCGAATATTAGATCTATGACTCTGTGTTGTTTCCCTCTTAGGTCCTGTCTCATGGTTTTTCCTGGTATGTTGGTGCAGACGTGTCCTATGCTGGTAGCTGCTTCCAACAGCTTTTGTCCGTCTTGTAGTTCATGTCGCATGTACGCTCTAAATGGACTCCAGTCCGGGTGATGTGTATTGAAGTCTCCGAGTATGATCCTGTGACCTGTATGCTCCCAGAATACCTGTGTTATAATTTCTGTTCGATCTGTGCCTTTTGGGTGTACGTATACTGCAAAATAGGAAAAAGAAAAAGAAAAACTCTTCGACTTGAAACTCAGTGCCACTGTTACAGTTCCACGGTACCACGGACTTGCGCGATGATAGACTAGTACCTAGAATGCACCCAGTAAGTGTTATACCCATCACAGCTACCAGGCTCTGCCTGTCTCGTGTGGCTCTGCCTTATTGGTCTTACATAAGTACGGCTCTGGTGCAGTGGCGCAGTCTGACAAACTAGCCACAATACCCATCCGGAACATGTGATCGGAATACCGGCACATCACGCAAGGACTTAGTCACCCTTGTGGAATGGGCGGCCTGACCGATCGAGCCAGTCATCGCGAGAGGACATGACACGTCAGAGGTCATGGCGATCCGTTGCTCATACATTGCTAATCTTTGCCTGTTCCGTGATCCGGACTCTTCTAGGCTATGCAAGAATTGGATTAGTGATCGATACGTTAGTCATAGATGTTCTGCGGGGTTCTATTTCCTTCTATTTCCTTAGTCATTCATGAGTCATTTCTTAGGATGGATTGTTCTATATAAAGCGGGGCTGTTGGGCGCTCTCTTATCGCTCGTGATCACTGTCATCGACAACAACAACGAGGCCCGCATTCTCAAAGGCCTCACTATCCTCAACAAGACCCGTCGCACCGTTAAGTATATCCCTTTCGGCGCCGACACCCAGTGCTCCCGCTGCTCGAAGTTTGGACACCCGGTCCAAAACTGTCAATCCCCTCCCTGCTGCCGCCTCTGCGCCGGCCCCCACACCATCTCTGAACATACCTGCGGTGTCGCCGACTGCAAACAACCGAAAGGTTTCGCCTGCGAGAACACCGTTCTCCGATGTGCCAATTGCGCCGGCCCCCACAAAGCGAACGATCCGATCTTTATGACGATGATCCAGGCCAAACTCGCCGAGTCTAACAGAAAGGATAAGTCCACCACTATGGGTGGAGTTTAGTTTCTCTCCCCCTACCTTGTTCCTAATCTTTTCGCGATGTAACTAGTGTTTTTTCTGCTTTGGTAAAGTGCGAAGGAGTTTGCGCGTTTCTCCTTCTCTCTTCTCTTTTATTTTTCGCTCGGTCGCGTAGTCTGTGTAGGGGGTTTTTCTTTCGTTGCTTTAAGGTTCGCCTAGCGATTGTTTTTCCCCGGTCAGCTTTTTGTACGTAGTCGTCTGCGTTTCTTCCTTTTCTTTCTTTCGGGTTTTCGGTACGAGTAGGCGGAGGATCATCGTGTACTCTTTGGTTATGTTGTTGCTCTTGGTTGAGTGTAGACGCCCCGCCGGGGGTATGCGATGTAAAATAACTTAATGGGAAAAATATATAAGGCGCTCTCTTGTCTTTCCTTCCTTTCTTCCCTAGCTTCGAGACTAGCTTCGAGTCTTAAGAATATATTTCGCCTTATCTTTGCGACTTATTTTATCTTCGTTCCAATCTCTTAGTAGACGTAGGAAAGCACTTATTTAGTTGAGAAGAATAAGTTGAGATATCTGAGTTCACTCAGTAATACTTATAGCTTCGTGCCTACTTGTGTTTTACCGAGCCATTCTACCTCCTGAGATATGCACCGTTAACACTATATTCTTAAGTCATGGCTAGTCAAGATCAACCCATGACTGATCCCGAGACTGCTCTTGCTCTTTACAATGGCAAGACCCTCGACTACCCTCGAAGACCTGGCTCGACACGCACCAGGGCTTCCTCCTCTCTCCACCAGTCTATCACACTATCTTCGGAAGAGATAGTCTTTGTGGAGCAACACCAAAGTAAGGTCAAGGCCTACTTTGTCGAACTCGATGCCGCCTTTCTACAGGTGAAGGAATTTATTGGGGAAGCTGCCTATGCAGAAATAAAGCAGCAGCTCTTCAACGATTTCCTAAAACAAAAAGAGGAGATCCAAGGAATCCTCTACTCCACAATCCGTGCCTATCAAGATATGGGCAAGAGGCTGCCACCAGTCCTCATCACCTTTCCCCGGATAACCACAGACATCCTTCTCTCCTGCATCAACCAGCTTAAGGAGCAGAAGGACCTGAACAAGTTTTAGGAAGGCAAGATCAGGGAAGAATTGCAAGCCCTGATGGGACAGGAGTTCAGCAACCTTCAGTACGAAAACGAGAAACTGAAGGAGCTGGCAACTGCCAAGGCCTAACCTGTGGTGGTTCAGGATGATGAGGCAGATAGGGAGTACATCACCTATCTGGAACGGGAGAACCGGGAACTGGAAGACAGAATAGACCAGATGGAAAGAGCAAGCCTGACTCAGGCAAGTAGGATCCAGGTATTGGAGACTGACTTGGCCCAGGCTAAGGCTGATGCCCAGGTGGGAGACGACTGGGTCAAGGAAAAGCAGGAAATCCTGGCACAGCTCAAAGAGGCTCAGGATGATGCTGCCTTGTCCAAGGCTCGCCTGGACAAAAGAAGGGCTCCCTTTGATTCAGAGCTGTCCCCGTCGGAGTCGGAAGGTCCGGCAGAACGACCAAGGCTCAGGAGGAGATCAAAGGCGGTTTCCAACCTGATCAGCCTCTTCAATGGCCAAGGTTCGGGAGCTCCCCCGAGAGATCCAACTCTGCCTCCGCCGCTTCCACCACGACCGTCACCGCCGCCAGTACCTCCTCAGACGTTCACCTTAGAGGACGTGCAAAGAATGATAGACGCAGCGGTGGCAAGGGCAGCCACAGAGGCCCCGCAAGCACAGCCAAACGTCAACTTTAAGGGTTCTAAACCAGCTCAACCGGACAAGTTCGGAGGGAAGGCAGAAGATATTGTCAAATTGCAGTTGCAATGCAACACGTACTTTGCACTGCAAGCCTACCTTTTCCCTTTGGATCTGGTAAAGATCCAGTTTGCGTCGACCCTTTTCACAGGGAACGCGCAGAGTTGGTGGAGGGTTCACCATGCCAGGTGGACAACACCCTTAGCTCGATGGGTGGACTTTCTTGAAGCCCTTAGAGTAAACTTTGGTGCCTACACGTTAAGGCCCAAATATACCTCCCTTCTGGTTAAAGCCAGACAAACCGGCCCTATCTTGGACTACATCATCTATATGAGAATGCTCAATGATGTAGTTGGCTACCCAGACAACATCCTCAAGGACTGGGTAAACCAAGGGCTCCACGAGAAGCTGCACATGGCTATTGCCATGAACTTCTCCGAAGGGTATCAGACGGTCGGTGATTGGTTCGACCGCGTCCTGACGGTAGGGCAGCAAATCGAGGAGATCGCCAGGCTGGCAGGCAAGGACCCGTGGAAGGTCAGCGAAACGAAGGACAAGAAAAAGGATCCTAGACCACCCTCGCACCCCAGTAACCAGCTCCTTAAAGAAAAGCAGGAAAGCAAGGCAAAGTCAAGCAATACCAAGCTTCCTGAGCTGATGGGGTCCGAACTCAAGTGGGCCCAAGAAAACAAGGCCTGCACGAGGTGTGGTAGGACCAATCACTCTTCCAAGACTTGTTACGCCAAATACAAGTCCTCAGAAATTCCTCAACCCAAGGCAAGACACTCTCACAAGAGAGGCAGGGAAGAGGAGGACAAGGAAAAGAGTGAGTCCTCTAAAAAGACCAAAACGGAACAAGCCGCCAGGGTCATCGAGCTCCCAGATGACTGGCAGGAAGGTGAGGATATCCCTATGGTTTGAAGAGCCGACAAATCAACGTCCTGTTTTTCCTTTGTTCTGAAACTATCAAGAAAAGTTGGAGGAGCAAAATTTGTTATACCCCTTTCATTTTTGGAACCGGTGTTCAAGTGGGATTTTCTTATCCCCTTGTTCTTGGTGGGTGGGCCGCCGGTATTGAGGCTTGTACTTTTGGTTATGATTTATGAGACCCATGATCATGACTTATGCCCCTTATGATGCACACGACTCTCCTTTCTATCCAGCACGAGTTTCCTTTGGAGTTTCTTTATAGATCTCTTTGTTTGTCTGAGGATGGCCTTAAGGCCGAAACATGCGGGTCATGTAACAAACTGCCTTTCTTTTTCATACCCTACTGTTTCTGTGGAAGTTTCTTCAAGCACTAAAATCGCCTCTGTCACCCACATTCCCCTTTTTCAAACTTTTCGTACAGCAGTGTCCGGCCACGACATTCCCGGGAGAGATCAGGGAACGTATCTGCTGAAATCATGTCTTATTCCATTTCTGCTCGTGTGAAGGAAGAGGGCCCTGTTCAGGGCAAGTGTGTTAAGGTTCCCGTCACCTTACAGTGGCGGACTAATGAAGTGGAAGGTGTTAGGACCCATTGCCTCTCTGCCACGGCGAAACTTGACAATGGAGCCACAGGAGCCCTGATATCGGACAGGCTCCCGGTCCCGAAAAAGAAAAGGTCAACACCAGTCAATGTGTATGCATATGACGGCACCTGTAAGCAGGAGTGGTATTATACCCCAAAGCTTCAAATGCAGGTTCTCAATCACAAAGAGAACATTGATTTTGACGTCGGGCTGACTCCAGAGGACGTCGACATCTACCTTCCTGTCAAGTGGTTCCAAGACCATGAACCGCTTGTTGATTATGACAAGGCAGAGTTGGTAGGGTTTCCTAGCGACAAGTGCAAGAAGCATCTAGTGGCGCCACAGGTTCGGTTGGTGAATGCCCTAGAGCTCTTGCAAGATGAAGATTTATATGCCAATGACGCTGCTAGAGGCTCTGGTCTCTTGGGGTGGGTGGATACCCCAATTGGCATGGCAGAAACGCGGAGGTGGTGCTCCGCTATGACGAGGCTTCCTGTGCATGAGTTTGCAGAAGTCTTTATCCGATCCTCCTCCTCCGACCCTTCTCCGGCAAAACCTGAGAAGTGGGAACAACTCTATCCCGCAGTCTTCTCTGAAAGGTTGGCGTCGCAACTACCCCCGCACCAACCTTGGGACTGTTGTTTGGATATGAAAGAAGGGACGTCTCCGCCTTGGGGCCCCATTTACAAGCTGTCAGAAACTGAGTTACAAGCACTCAGGGAGTACCTGGATCGAATGTTAAAAGAAGGAAAGATCCAGCCCTCCAAATCTCCAGCTGGGGCACCCATCCTATTTGTCAAGAAGGCAGACGGTTCCCTGCGCCTTTGTGTGGATTATCGCGGCCTAAACAAAGTCCTCATTCAAAATCGCTACCCTCTTCCCCTTATGGGGGAACTTCGAGATCGCATCGGCAAAGCCAAATGGTTCACAAAACTGGACCTCAAGAACGGCTATAACCTCATCCGAATTGCGAAAGGCCATGAATGGAAAACTGCGTTCCGAACTCGGTATGGGCAATTCGAATACCTAGTGATGCCCTTTGGACTCTGCAACGCTCCCGCAGTGTTCCAAGAAATGATGAATACCATTTTCCGAGACCTTTTAGATTTGGGTGTTATCATCTACCAAGATGACATCCTCATCTACGCTGAGACGATTGAGGAACATGATCGGCTAGTCCGTGAAGTTCTGAAATGTTTGGACCAGCACCAGTTATCTCTGAAGCCAATGAAGTGCATCTGGGCAGTCCACAGCGTCGAGTTCCTGGGTTTCATCATTTCTGCTGACGGAATCTCCATGGCCGAAGATAAGGTAGCTACGATAAAGGACTGGCCTGCTCCGAAAACGGTCACCGACGTTCGTTCGTTCCTGGGATTTGCCAACTTTTACCGCATCTTCATTCTCAACTTCTCGAAGAAGGCAGCACCCCTGACGGACCTCACCAAGGACAAAACTCCATGGACCTGGGGGCCTAAGCAACAGCAGGCCTTCGACTTTCTCAAAAGCGCCTTCACCTCAGCACCAATCCTCACCCACTACGATTCCTCCTTACCTCTTGTGGCAGAGACTGATGTGAGCGACTTCGCCATTGGTTGAGTTCTCTCGCACCAAACTGATGCCTTACATCCCATTGCCTTTCATTCCTGCAAAATGCTACCTGCGGAGATGAACTATGAGATCTATGACAAGGAGATGCTAGCGATAGTGGATTGTCTTCACTATCAATGGAGACATTGGTGTGAAGGTGCCAAACACCCGGTCCTCGTCCTTACTGACCATAAGAATCTGGAGTACTTCGCGACCACCAGAGTTTTATCTCGGCGCCAAACCAGGTGGATGGAGAAGCTCAGGAGCATCGACTACAAGATCGTGTATCGCCCTGGGACTAAAAACACCAAGGCAGATGCTCTGTCTAGGCGTGGAGACCACGCCCCTACGGAGGGGGCACCTGAACCTGAAGTTCTGTTCCTCAAACCTGGCCAATACATTGCGGCCTCTGAACGAGCTAATTACATGTTCAAGCCCGAGGTCATACAGGAATTACGAACGGAATCGGCTAAGGATCCTGAAACTCAGGAGTTAATGAGCAGAGTGCCTCCTAACTACGAGGTGCGAGATGGCCTGCTAACGTTCAACAACCTGTGGTTTGTCCCCTCTACCCTTCGCACTAAGGTCCTTGATTCCAGGCATGATCACCCCACGGCTGGCCATATCGGAAGAGACAAAATGTTCGAATTGGTCACCCAGGACTTCTACTGGCCTACACTCAGAAAGGATATTGTACAATACGTCTTGTCCTGTGACCAGTGTCAATTGAACAAGGCACGGAGACATAAGACCTACGGGCAACTCCTACCCTTGGAAGTCCCTTACAAGCCGTGGGAAAGCATCTCCATGGATTTTATCACCGACCTTC
>JABYPW010001082.1:0-17954 GCA_016880775.1 Phymatotrichopsis omnivora
CACTCAATTAAGAGCATATGACATAGTCGCGTAATACAGGAGCGATCTCGCTAAGCGCTGTCAGGGTAACCCTTCATACAGCCTTCTCTAGTTAGTCTATACTATTTAGTTAGTGCATGAAGACGCCCTCTGGAGGAAAGCATATATTTAAATAATGGGAAAAAAGTTTAGACACTCCTTTATCAGCAGCCTCCTCCAGAATCTCGATCCCCCCCCTACCTTAGGCTGAAGGTCCTCCTCATCAAAGCCTGTACATCAGGCTGGTCTCTATTTTCTTAATTCTTTACACCTTTCCGACTATGCATAATGAAGATAAGCGAGACATCTCTCTCGTGATGATAACTAAGATACATCATCATCCCTACTCAATATTTGCCAGAGGCCCAACTATGTAAGCAAGCGGGTGGAGCGGGCACCTACACTCAGCTCCACTTCAAGCGACATTGTGGTATAGGATCGTACTGCTATACTATATCACTTAAGCGAGCTGATTACTAACATCGTAACACTCTCAGAGTTCCTAGGAGAGGTGTTCAGGCCTTCTGGAGTGTCGCACCCAACAAACTGATAATACAGCAGTGTCTAACCCCTCTTTCTCTCAGTCACATTGGCCGATTTTTTCTTTTCTTTTTGATAAGCGACCAGATAATTCGAACAGTAATTCTGAGGAGGGTAATCAGCAATTTAACCTTGTGGTTCTTGGGTAACAGTGTTCAGACACTGATCTCTGTCAAGTCTATTATCATGTCTCTCAGTCAGGTTTACAGTCAGGGGAAGCGGAGGATTCCTTTTGTTTGAAGGGTAATGCGAAAGGCAGGAGCAGTGGATTTCCTTTGTTTTTAGCCATGTTGCTCATTTTATTTCCTTTTCTTCTAGTTAGTCTTTACTATTAAGTTAGTGCTCGCAGACACCCTGCTAGAGAAAAGTGTATTTATATAATGGGAAATAAGTTTCGATGCTCCTTTATCAGGAAATAAGTTTCGACGCTCCTTTGTTTTTCCTTCATTTCTTCTTTAGCTTCAAGACTAGCTTTGAGTCTTAAGAATATATTTCACTTTATCTTTACGACTTCATTCTCATTCCATCTCTTAGTAGATGTAGGAAGACGCTTGTTTAGTTAAGAAGAATAAGTTAAGATATCTAAGTTCACTCAGTAATACTTATAGCTTCATGCCTACTCATGTCTTACTGAGCCATTCTACCTCTTGGGATACACACCGTTAACACCTATACCCTTTTAAAGTCCTTAGGGGTAACATATTCCTATACCTCTAAAATTACTTTTTTAACCCCTCCTTATTCTAAATAGAAAGTCCCCTCTTCTTGATCCTTCTCTTAAGTAAATACTAGAAATTCTCAATAGGGTTAAGGTCTAGTGATTATATAGGGTAAGGTATCTTTTTAACCTTATATTGTCCTCCCATGGTCACTGATGTACAGACGGGGCATCACACTCAATTAAGAGCATATGACATAGTCGTGTAACACAGGAGCGATCTCGCTAAGCACCATCAGGGTAACCCTTCATACGGCTCTTTTTAACCTTATACTTCTCCCTTACTACTATATATAAATATGCTATATAATAACT
The DNA here is from genome assembly GCA_016880775.1 of Phymatotrichopsis omnivora. Taxonomy (NCBI): domain Eukaryota; kingdom Fungi; phylum Ascomycota; class Pezizomycetes; order Pezizales; family Rhizinaceae; genus Phymatotrichopsis; species Phymatotrichopsis omnivora. The sequence continues at coordinate 1,592 of JABYPW010001082.1, forward strand.
TATACTATCTTCTGTAACCTTAAATACAGTATCCATATAGTAGTAACTGAAGAGAAGTACATTGCCTTCTATAACCTTAATATCTTTCATTTCTCTCTTATTCATTTGTTAAAAGCTAGTAAGTGTAATTTTAGAACTAATGTAATGTATTTTCCACCTTTATCTACACTTTACTCTAGAAGCATAGTCTAGTTCAAGTCTATTTTTTTTTTAAGTAGGTATACTAGGTAATAGTACTTTAGCTATAGAGTTTTAGGGGTCTACTTAGTCCTTATCTACTTTCCCCAAGCGATTTAAATGCCAGGAACCGGGACGTCGCCACTCAATTAAGAGGATATGACTAGGTTCGTTGGCTCCCATTTTGGGTTTAAGGTGAACTACCTTTTGGGTTCAAGTGTGAACACCTGAGCATACCAAAAGGTACGTGGGTAGACACGGCAACAGGCTGAGGAGTCCGTAGACTAGCTTATGCCGACCTCAGGTTAAACCGTTGATTACCTTCCTTAGGACTACCAGGGTACTTGAACCTTGAAGGTTAATGCCAGATATACTGTCTTTCGTTGATACCCAAGTAGACCCCTTAGAGACAAGTCCTAGTTGCCTCCACCACCGTCATACTTATTAGTACCTACTACTACTCAGTGCTTTATTCTAGGGCAATGGGAAAGAGCGCCAGTATTGATTAACTGGGCCCTTGCTTCCTCGCCCAAAGGGTCTACTTAGTCTAGGTATATTATCAATATATGGAATCAGGTGTTTTAGGTCCCAGTATTTATAGTCTTAGTATAATATATAGGTAATACTAGATTTAGGTATCTCTATTATTTCCATTATTATATAGTAAGAATAACCCTCTTTATAAAGGTTATTACCTATATTCTCTATATAATAGAAGTTTCTTCTTTTTTTTTTAGAGGAATTTCAATTATGGTATAGTATTTTATATACTTAACCCTATACATGATATTTTATATGTAGTAGCTTAGGAGAATATATAGGTATATGCAAAAACTTGCTTATATTAGTATCTAAATAATAATTTACTACTACTATACATAAAAGCTTTAACTACCTTTCCTTGAGGACACTACTGTAGCTCTACTATATTGAGGTAAGGACAACCCCCTTTACTTCTTTTTTCTATATTATTCTCCCCCTATCTTTTTTATTTCTATATTACTTATTTGCCTTTTAGTTTTACTACTTAATATACTACCCCCCTATAGCTCTTTTGCTCCTTATATTTTATTCTCTAATTTCCTTTTCCCTAATTATAGTAGTCCCTTCAATTTCTACCTCTCTCCCCTAACTCCCTGATACCTACTGTGATGGGAGACTCGTTGAGGATGTAGATGCAGGTATCGGCACAAGAAGCTTCACAAGAGGGTATTACTGAGTGAACTCAGATATCTCAACTGGTAAGCTAGAACTGCTTGTATTTTCTACCTTTATCGCAGAGTAGAAGGAGAACAATAACGTTCGCAGAGAAGATAGCAAAATATATTCTCAAGGCTTAAAGATGGTATAAGACTTCTTATGATGGCTAGAGAGAGAAGAAGAAGAAACAAAACACATTGCTCAGGGGGGGGGAAATTCATTTTTATTTTATCTTTACAACCCCGCTAGGGGTCATCTAAAGAACCTCCGCTTGCAGCTATGTCAAGCTATGACGGAGGTAGAAGACAGCCGACCTAATGTTGGTAGCGCGTCCTACGGGTTACAGATAAAATACAGGTTTGTTCCCGAATCCTCCTTGCTTACACGCAATAAACTACAGAAGAAACGGGGTGGAAAGGAGAGAGCGGCGGGGGAAAGTAAAAACCAAAAAGAAAACGCGACCGGCACAAAAGCGACCACCCGGTACGTCAGAACAGCAGAAAAACTTTAAGCGAAAAGGAAGAAGAAAAGCCCAGGGAACCCCTTTCCCATCTCCAGTGAGGCGAACCTTACAACAACTGGAAGGAATCGAGGTAAAAGCAAGAAACACTAACCAAAGACAAAGGAAAGAGAAAAGATAAAGGAGAAAACACAAGTCAAGCTCACAAAACTTTTACACAAAGGGAACAACACAAGCGGAAGGAAAGATGAACTACTGAGGGGCCCTAAGTCTCCATTCCCTCTTCCATCACAGCACGCAGATTCTCCACTCTCTTGTTACTTTCGGCCAAGGCTTGCAAATACACAGGGCAGAGGTGATCGTTGGCGGGGTGGGCGGCATCGCAGTTAGCACATTTAAGTACTGTATGATCGCATTGTCATCCGCGCAAAACACATTGCTCATCTGCTCCCTCTTAAATACCCAATTCTGACTGAGTAGCTACAGAGAACTTAATAAATGAAACGAAGCCCATAGAAACATTCTATCCCGATTCCCTTATTCTTTCACGATTCCCTAGAAGGAGATCAGTTTTACGATCGGAGAATCGAAGAAAGGATTTGGCATGATCGTTTAGGACTTTTCAGAGAAGACTATTCAAGTCCTGTCCCCTAATGATGCAAGCAATTACATATCACGATGAGATCAGGGTGACAACTCCTATTATTAATCGCGTATGTCCAATCCTATGCATGTTGTGTTGTCAATGCCTCACTTTGCTTAGTCAGAGCTCTGTGGCAATAACACTCATCATATGGTTCTGTGGCTCAAGGAGCAATTACAGGTTCTGACATACCTGGTAGTTGACTCATACATGTTCTAGTACCTAGGTAGACTACTTGGTACAGCTTATATGTAACACCTACCCCTATATACCCTCTTACTTTTTACTACTTTCTTACCCTACTTTCTAGCTTAGCTAAAGGATTCTTATAACTATAATACAGTTCTCTCTAGAAAATCTTTCTCTCTCCACTTTCTCTAGATATTTTTTTGCAAAGGATTTTTACTATACCCTTTATAATAGACTTTCAAAATATTTTACTTAAATGTTTTTAAAATAAGCTTTAGAAACTTTTGAAATAGGACTTTGAAATAGGGTTTTACAATAGATTTTCAAAATATTTTTTTTACATTATTCTTTGGCAAAGGTTTCTGGTTTTTGTTTTTGATTTTATTTTTTTTTGTTTTTGCTATAACTTTACCTTTATATTATTTATATCACATCATATTATTTCTAGGTACAAATAGTTTTACCTTTATATTATTTACTTTATATCCATCCACATGTAGCCTCTTTGGCTATAGTGTGTAGTTTTACCTATATATTGTTTTTTATTTATTTCATGCTGATTGTTTCTAGGTACAACTTCCACATACAACTTCTACAGTTATGGTATGTAATTTTACCTTTATAGTATTATAATATCTTATATATATATTAATTACACTAGTAATTACTATGCTATCTTTACATGTATTCTTAAAAAATGAAAAATGATAATGTAATAGCTAGGATGTTCTTGCAGAGTAGGGAATATGCATTAGGTTATTGAGGTAGTACTTATTGAGGATTTTTCTTATAAGATATATAAGTTTAAAAAAATAAGTTTTAATTTGTAGATAATGGGATTTGATATTCTAAAGTATATTAGTTGAGGTGCTATTCCTTTCTGTAGTGTTATGTTTTAGTATTGGGTTGTGACTACCGAATGGCGCATGGAGCTTGAGCTTGAGCTTACTTGCCTAATACGATTGATTTGATGAAGTGCAAGCGTAACAAAGCGACGAAGATGCAGTCACGAGGTGGAAATAGAGTTTTCCTTGGCACTTGGCACCACACGCGCGACCGTGCTTTTCGCGACATCTTCTGTATAAAATTATTCCCTGCGGCATTTTCGGAGCTTCGTCTGCGCGTTTTTTACTCCATTCTCCATTTTTTCCTTTTTCCTTTTTTTTTGTTTTAACCTTTCGCGTCGCCAATATGCCTCGTGAAATCATCAGCATTCAGGCTGGCCAATGTGGAAACGCTGTGGGGTCTTCGTTTTGGCAAACATTGTGTGGGTTTTCCTGTGGCCGGACAAGGGTTTGTGTGTTGGGAGTCAGTGTGCTGATGGATATTGGAGAAAGGCCAGGAACATGGTATCTCACCAGACGGAAACTTAGAGGCGGTGGAGGAGGGGACGGACAGGAAGGATGTGTGTTTGTTCGGAAGTGGAAGAAAGATGGGATGCTGATAGAAATAGGTCTTTTTTTACCAGTCTGATGATACGAGATATATTCCTCGCGCGATTTTACTAGATTTGGAACCTAGGGTATAATTTAGTTTTCTTGTAAGATGGAGAAGATGCTGATAGTTGGAGGGGGAAATAGGTCATCCATGGAATTCAGACTGGCCCGTACAAGAACATTTATAATCCAGAGAACTTTCACGTCCCGAAGAATGGAGGTGGCGCGGGAAATAATTGGGCTGCTGGATACGCGGCGGGGGAGGCGGTGTATGAGGAAGTTATGGAAATGATTGAGAGAGAGGCGGATGGGAGTGATTCGCTGGAGGTATGCGTCACCAACAACGTTTATTATGGGATGGGATGGAGCGCTTACGGTGAAGGTTTAGGGGTTTATGTTGCTACACTCAATTGCCGGAGGGACTGGATCGGGGTTGGGATCATTTATGCTGGAGAGGTTAAACGATCGGTTTCCGAAGAAGTTGATTCAGACGTACTCGGTTTTCCCAGATACTCAGAGTGTGGGAGATGTCGTTGTTCAGCCGTATAATAGTATTTTGGCCATGAGGAGGTTGACGCAGAATGCGGATTCGGTGGTAGTTCTAGATAACGGCGCTTTGACGAGGATCGCGGCGGATCGACTACATGTGCAGGAACCAAGCTTTGCGCAGACCAATCAATTGGTGAGAGATTATTTAGGGAGGTGTTTATGGGGTTAAGGGAGAATGGCTAATGAAACGGATAGGTGTCGACGGTCATGTCGGCGAGTACAACCACGTTGAGATATCCGGGTTACATGCACAATGACCTTGTTGGCATAATTGCATCTCTCATTCCCACCCCCCGATGCCATTTCCTTATGACATCCTACACTCCGTTCACCGGCGACATCGTAGACCAAGTACTCCTTCCTCTTCCTATTTCCTACCCACCCCATCACTAACCATCTCAGGGTAAAACTGTTCGGAAAACAACTGTCCTGGACGTCATGCGTCGTCTCCTCCAACCAAAAAATCGCATGGTCATGACAAACATCACCAAAAACAGCTGCTACATCTCGATCCTGAACATCATACAAGGAGAAGCGGATCCCACGGATGTTCACAAGTCCCTGTTGAGGATTAGGGAGAGGAAGTTGGCGACGTTTATTCCTTGGGGTCCGGCTAGCATTCAAGTTGCATTGACAAAGAAGTCACCGCATATGCCCATGTCACATAGGGTTAGTGGGTTGATGTTGGCTAATCACACTAGTATTGCTACGGTATGTGATCGTAAGCTTATTTATCTATTTTGCTTTTGATTGCAAGATCGAATCTTTGAGATTGGTGGCTAATGAGGAGGGGATGTAGCTGTTTAAGAGGATATTGGGGCAGTATGATAGGCTTAGGAAACGAAATGCGTTCTTGGAACAATACAAGAAGGAGCCGATTTTCGCTAATGATTTGGGAGAGTTTGATGAAGCGAGGTTAGTTGGCCCTCTTTTCACCACCACCTCTTCCCAATATTGACGAAATTATGATACAGAGCAGTGGTGGCGGACCTGATTGCAGAATATGAAGCGGCGGAGGGCGCAGATTATTTGAACCCCCCTGCGGAGAAAGCAGAGTAGTGGAATAAAGGCTTGTCTTTTAGCCATATTATTTTCTTTTTGAGTGCGTTTTGTAAGTACCATGAAGAGGTTATGCATTGTGGGCTGGATATGGTTTCTGGTGACTTAATGCGATACTGTTATCGACGTACGGGTGTAATAAACGAGATTTCTAGTAAGTTTTAGTTGCAATTAGGTTGTGAGTGTATGATGGCATGTGCGGAAATGGAAATTTACAGAAAAGGTGGTGATGGTGTGATTTGGTTCCCTTTCCGGAGAATGCGGTGGAAGGGAAATTAAGAGTGAAACCGGTAATGCACCCAACCAGATTTATCCATTACCCACTCCAACGTCCCCCTCAAAGATGAGTTTCATCAGCGCCTACTGTGCTCTCTCCACCGTAGGTATGCTCAATAGTGCATCATGTAGTGTTACTCGAGTGCGTTGCGCATGATGCGTCGCCGTAAGACACCAGTTTTGAACAATTGAGTCACGAGTAATCACTCGCAAGTTAGCACTGTTACCCACGAAAAAAGAAAATCGAAGGCTTGAGTTAAGTTTAATAGTTTTTTAACATCCAAACCTCAATTTTAGATACTTTCGTTTCATTCGTCTCATGTCTATCTATCATGCGACTGAGCTAGCAACCTCCCGACGCGCTCCATGTCGAGGGAGCAGCTTGCGTACGGCGGGACAACCCGTAAACTTGCTACTTATCACAGGGCTTAAAAACTTTTCCGTAATTAGTTCTATCTTTTTAAACTCCCTCCTTCCTCCGTTTTACTATGTTTTAACTGAAAATCTTTTCTCTTTACTTAGTATGAGTTGGTAGCTTAGCAATTTATAGGACTTGACTGCTAGCAATGAAAGTTTACTAGAAAGGGGTAACTTGTTACACAATAGCTGTAACTTTTAGATGGGCTAAAAGAGCCTCACACCACCAACTGCCAGAGGCAGGCAAGTCGTCAGCGAGGTCAACAAGCAGTGAGTGTAATACTTTGATTACATCAGCAAGCCGAAAAATCCGACAAAGTGGATTTCCCCCTTGCTGTTGGTTTTATGCGAACACTATATTAGGTGCATTTCTGGAAACAGCTCAGAAGATCTAAACAAATGAGTTATATATCTCCTATGTTTAACATATCACTTGCCAGTGCTAAGATTGCACAGTAATCATGAGAACTAGTATAAGATATTCTGCCATCAATGCGTAAAGTTTTCTTATGTTTACATCACTCTAACCATGGAGTAGCTCTCTAGGATTAGTGCTAGGGCAGAGTATCTCTATGGGAAAGGAGCTCTCCATTTCCTATAGGATATAATCTTAATTAAAAAATAGTATAAATAGGTTTGGTTTTAAGTATATGTTTTGTTCAGCAGTTAGATAGGAATTTGGATTCCTTCAGTCACTATTATATAGACAGGGCATGTACACTCAATTAAGAGCTTGCACACTCAATTAAGAGCAAAGACATAGTCATATACATATGAGCATCACAATGTACCTTCATCTGCTAAGCGCTATCAGGGTAACCTTCATATGGCCTTAGCAGTTGGATAGGAATTTGGATTTCTTCGGTCACTATTATATAGACAGGGTGTATACACTCAATTAAGAGCAAAGACATAGTCATATATATAGGAGTGTCAGGACATACCTTCATCTGCTATTAGCAGTTGGATATAACTTAAGATTCTTAAATACTTTATACAAGTTCTAAGTTGAGTTTATTTCTTGTAGGAATTCTAACTTGAAGATATAAAAAATTTTCATAGGACCTAATTATATATGTCCTTGGTTAGTAATAAAGATAGTAATATATATATAAAATTGGATTCCTTTAGTCACTATTATATGGACAGGGCATGTATACTCAAGTGAGAGCAAAGATATAGTCATATATATAGGAGTATCAGGACATACCTTCATTTAATAAGCACTGTCAGGGTAACCTTTATACAGTGATAGTGATATATATAGTAATTTTGATTCCTTTAGTTACTATTGTATAGACAGGGCATGTACACTCAATTAAGATGAAAGACATGGTTGTATATATAGGAGTATTAAGACATACCTTTATCTACTAAGCACTATCAGGGTAATATTCATATGGCCATTGTAATCATCAGTTGTATTCACTTACATAGACTCTACCAGTAATTAGGGAATGATATATAGTTAAGGAAAACTTACTTATCCTATAAAATCTATGACCAACTGGGAAATCATAGTATTAAGGTATGGTACAAGTAGGATTTGAACCTACAATATTGTATATTACCATATAAAGATACCAGGACAGTAATACTACTAAACTATCCTAACCCTAATAGTGATATATATAGGAATTTGGATTCCTTTAGTCACTATTCTATGGATAGGCCATGTATACTCAATTAAGAGTATAGATATAGTTATATATATAGGAGTACTAGGATATACCTTCATCCACTAAGCACCATTAGGGTAACCTTCATATAGCTATTATGATCATCAGGTATATTCACTTATATGGACTCACTAATAATTATGTGTCACAGATCACCCTATATAAATATAAAGTCTTGGTAAAGAATACCTCACATATGCTTTGCAAATGTTACTAAGTAGACTTAGATATCTCAGCTAAATAGAAGCTTAACTGGAAGATATTCTTTCCTACAAGTTTAGGGTAGCTTCAAGAGTAAAGAGAGAAAAGATAAATATATTCTTTAAGGCTTAAAGACAACTCTAAGGCTTTTATGATGGTGATTACATAGAAGACTAGGTAGCTATGTACTAAAGAAGGAAGGAAGGAAAAGACCTAGAAAAGACATACACTTATATACAACTTCCTTCACCTAAGATGATAAAGAGATTATAAATGAAATAGAAACAAAGAGAACCATTTCATAATCTAGACTACCCTTTGATTCCTAATCGCCAAAACCTGTAGAAGAGTCTGGAAAGGACAGGATACGATTAGTACTTCATTTGAGTATGATTACCTAATACTCTCTAAGGCTTCACTCCCAATTATTGCTAGTCTCTCACAATATGAGTCCAATTGCCCAAGTATGACCTTATAGCTGACTAGGCTAATATTGCATCATGCTAATAGCTAATTATTTAGTAACTAGAGGGATAACTTCCTATACCTACTCAGGGCTAACAGCAAAGTCATACTATGCTATGCTATGCTATAAGGTCATGTAATAGAGGATTGTACTCTAGAGTGCTTAATACAATGGTGAAGGGTAGAGATGATAATACTTATATATTGACAATCTAAGGATAACCTCTATTATAGTGCATTATCCAGGTACTAAGACAAGACTACTACCAGTATTCATAATATTAGGGAGCTATACACAGTTAGGGAAACTCTATAAAACCTATAACTAACTAGGAAATTGTAGTATTAGGGTATAGCACAAGTGGGATTTGAACATACAACATTGTACATTATCATACAATGACAATAAGACAGCTATGCTACTAGCCTATCCTCACCCTGATAGTGATATATATAGGAATTTAGATTCCTTCAGTCACTATTGTATAGATAGGGTATATATAATTAATTAAGAATAAAGATATATTTATATAAAGAGAAGTGTCAGGACATGCTTTCATCATGACCAATGACCACAATGGCCGTATGAAGGGTTACCCTGATGGCGCTTAGCGATGTATTGCTCCCTCTCTTAGTTATGCCATCCGATTAAGTTTATGCAAAGCTGTCCGCTAGAGAGTGTGACCGAAGGAAAAGAGTATAGACATGCTTTCATCTGCTAAGGATAGTGATATATATAATATATAATACTATATATAGTTGACTGGGGTGAGGATGGTCTAGTAGTATAAGTGTCCTAGTATTGTTATGACGTAATATACAATGTTATAGGTTCAAATAGGTATAAACTTCCCTAAGCACTTTAATACTAAAAGAACTATGGCATTATACTCAATTAAGAGCATATGATATAGGTTCAGTAGCACCTACTTTTTCTCAAGCATGGTTAGATTTGCTTCCTTTAGGTCCAAGTGTAATGCCCTGAGCATACCTAAAGGTACACAGGTAGACATGGCAATAGGCTGAGGAGTCCATAGACTATCTTAAGCTACCCTCAGGTTAAACTATTGATTACCTTCCTTAGAACTACTAGGGTACTTACACCTTAAAAGGTTAGCTACTCTACTGGCTTTCATTGATACCTGAGTAAACCCCTTAGAGGTAAGTCCTAGTTGCCTCTACCACTATCACACTCATTAGCACCTACTACTACTCAGCATGTTAATCTAGGGTGATGGGAAAAGGATACTAGTAATGTGTTAACTGGGCCCTCACTTCCTCACCCCATGTTATAGGTTCAAATCCTACTTGTATAATATATAAATACCATGATTTCCTAGTTGGTCATAGGTTTTGTAGTATAAGTGACTTTTCCCTGACTATACATAGTTTCTTAATTACTGGTTGAGTCCATGTAAGTGAATGTAACTGATGATCACAATGGCTGTATGAAGGTTACACTGATGGTACTTAGTAAGTATCACTCATATATATATGATTATATCTTTGTATTTAATTGGATGTATATACCCTATCTGTACAATAGTGACTGAAGGAAAAGAAGAAGGTATATATAGTTGACTGCTATTAAAATATATTACTAATAAGGAAATAATATAACTGAAATCAGATATTATTACTTAGTTATTTATAATAACTTTTACTATTAATCACTATAGGAAGAATAGTACAAAAGATGTAGGGAAAGGAAATGTAAAATAGTAATTGTTATCAAAAGTTGTTAGCTACTAGATATATTTAAAAAGTATACTAACTATCTTGACTATAATTGAAGACAAGGAAGGTGCCTCTATAGATAGTACTAGGTAGCTATTGAGAACCTTAAATATAGGGTACACCAATGTCTAGCTAGACTTACTATATAATGAAAATATCTTCTAGGAAATATATAACTCACTAAGATCTTTAATAGCCCCTCACTTGTATTGAACCTCCTATACTACCTTAAAGAAACTAGAACCAGGATCCTAAAAACATATACTTATGACTTCTAAGTTCAAGTTGCTATTGCTCCCCCCTAAAGAGCCTCTTCTTATAATACTTCTCTTCATCTTATAAGTATATATAGTTTGTGTAAACCTTATGTATATATAATATAATAGTTTGATAATACTTTTATTATAGTATATCTTATTAAGGGATTATACTCTCTGTTACAGCCTAGGTACCAGAGACATATATAATAATAGGTTGTGTTGGATAAGCAACTTCAGTGACTATTCCTACTCATGGTTAAGCAGATATTATCTGTCAAGTATAGGCTCTAACCTCTGAAGATTAGAACATATTACCTCTATTATATTAGCTAAGATCTGACTGATATAGTAACTGCTATTATATATCCTAACATATGATCAGATAACTTAGGTAAGTCATATATTATAGTCAAGCACAATGGTATGACCTATGAGCTGATTGAGCTATATCATATGATAATGTTCCCTAGTGAGATTAGTGATCTATAGTCATGACCCTACTAATCATTTCTATTTTGACTCCTAGGAATGTGATTAGTGATATAGGCTTTATAATAGGATAATCATTTAGTTTCTTTTAGGTTTTATTTCCTTTATCATCTCTAAGTTATTTCCTTATAAGGATTTTCTATAAAAGGAGATAGATTGTAGCTATTCCTAATAGGCTGGAGGATAAGGGATGTAAAATAACTTAATTGGGAATAAAAGATAGTGGTAGCTCCTTATAGTAGAAGAAAACCCCCTATCCCTTACAGTGTCAAATACCACCTAAACCCAGACTACATAGATAACCTTAATAGGGTATACTATGATAATGGAGGAAGCCCACCTACATCAGTCAACCTAAGAAGTAGTAGCTGTAATGTCTACCTACCAGCATACCCTCTCCTCTTATACCAGAGTATAGCCAAGGCTATGGACCTTATCTCTACCTATCAACCCTCCTAATAAGACCACCAGAGTATAGTTGAAGTGATATAGCTATTACCCAACTATGACCCAAATAAACTGCCTAGCACATAACTACCAAGAGACCCTTCCATTCTCTTTACAAGCAAAGGTAGAGGTATAAGAATTTTCTTGACACCAGTCCTGTCCTCTAGAATCCTCCAATCCTAAAGTGACTCAATTACATCAATGGGTAGAAAATAATAGATATATATAAACAATGATGAGTCAGATATGGACTTAGACAAAATATGTAAAATAATCAAGGAAAAGGGGAAAAGAGTCCTCTAAGAAATCCTGTAGGAAACCTTCTCACTTGTACCATAAATCTAAAGATATGAGCTAGCTAACATGATGATGGATAAATAAATCAAGATTTTTTAGCAGCTCATCAATGATAATGAGGAAATAATAGCACAAACAAACTCTAAGGATATCTTTACAACCCTCTTTACCACCCTCAACTATGTTTAGAAGAAACTAGACATAATGCATAATGACTCCTTCAAAACCATTCTCATTATAAAAGAAATAAATAACTAAATTCAGGCTTAAGTAAGTGAGATCAGATACCTCAGGGCTACCCTGAACATGGTTAATGACAATTAGAAATACAATAGCCTAGGCATAATTATATAACCTATATACCTATAAACATAAACCCCTACTACCCTGTAAGTAGTACTAGCTATCATAACCCTAATAAAACTACTGCAAAGAAAACAAACTATAGGGAGATATATTGAGACCCTAAAATTAAAATCAAAGCCCCAGTAGTAATAGCAATAATAATAACAAGTAGGCCCCTATAATAAGAGACTCCCCCTCATCATAAACCCTAAACTAGAAGCTTCAAGTGAGTCAGAAACAGAAGGCAACAAGCTAACATAGGCCCAGATAGCAGTATAAAAAAGTAACAGTACTGAAGAAAGAAGACCTAGGTAGCTCAAACTAAATAATAAACCCAAAACTTACCCAGTTTAAAGAAGGGAGCTATACTCACCCCTCAGACAAGCAACCTACCTAGTAGTTACTAGGGCTAACTAGGACAAGCTTAGGGAAGCCTACATCAAAGTCATAATCAACAAATTTGTACCTATTAAACTCTATACCATCTTAGTAAGAGTTAACCACAAATCAATAGTCATCATCCAAACTCTACCCCATATCATAGCTAGCAGTTTCACCCCCTACATTTACTAGCTTAACTTTATTACCCAAAAGATCACCAACCCAGATCTCAAAAGGGAAGATTTTTGGGTAGTAGCATGTACAGTCAAGCCCATCATATACTCTATGCCCACTGAATTAAAAGGTGAAATCCTAGTACACTAACTGAGAACTGAACTTCTATATGTTATAGACATAGAAATCTTAGGAGCAAGATACCTTAAGAGCAAAGAAGAAATAGAGAAGAACCCCTCTAAAGGAATATATATAGCAGTGGCTATAAGACTCCTAGAAGAACAAGCAGAAAACCTAGGTAAGTAGGTCATCCTATATAAGAAACTATGTAAAGTAGCAAAATTATAGCAAATGACCCTGACCATACAATGCTACAAAAAAAATGCTACAACTTTGGACACATGAGTATAGTATGTAAAGAAGATTGGTAAAACTGCAATTTGTATGGTAAATAATAGGAAAGTAAACTGCTCTACTTTTATACCACCAAAGACCATAGATGCCTAAACCCAGGATGTGGATATTTTAGCCTATCCAAACACTTTAAGGTCTACTGCATAAACTGCAAGTTAGTACATATGGTAATAGACAAAAGCTGTATAATGAGGTTGTAGGGAATAGACCTCTTTACAAGAGAACTGGAAAAAAGAAAGAAGACCTAGCTAGAGTAATTTAGTAATAAAATTAGAATAGAATAAGAATTATAAATAGATGTAAAAGAGATGGAAAAAATCTAGTGGGGGATAGACCTATATCTAGTCTCTAAAATCTAATAACATAATTATCAAACCTTATAAGCCAACTTTAAAGTAATCTATGAGACCACAATCCAAATAAAGTAAATGTAGTGGTAATGTAGGAGCCAATAACTTTTAGCAATGTCCCTATTTCCTATAATAGCTTTCACCGATTCTACATAAGTAATACTACTAGGTCTAGATTAGTACTTTATATTACAAAAACATCCACTCTAAAACTATTCCTGATCAGAAATAAAAAAGGTGATGAACAAACAGTCAGGCTGTACATCAATAAACACAACTATTTAGATGTCACCAATATCTACCTCCCCCTAAGCACCCCTGAAGAAAACCAAGAGTAGGAGCCCACCTTCACTAATAATAAGAACATTATATTAGGAGACTTCAACCTCTACTAACTATAGTGGGGTGAGACCACCAAATAAGAAACATATTATACAGATGCCCTAGTAGATATAGTGTATGATGAAGGATACTACCTCCTGAATAAACTAAATACAATAACCAGAGTAGGTAATAGGAGGTAAATGGATACAACAATTGACCTAACATTCCTATCCCCATAAGTAATAAAGTGGTAAACTGACTAGCAATTAGCCCTAAACAGGGTACATATAGGAAGTGACTATAAGGTAATTGTAATCACACTGTCTAAGTATAAAGGAAGCTTACAGAAATGAGTACAACTCAACTACAGCAAAGCAGATTATAATAAAATAAAAGAAAACCTCAGTAACTATAAGCCTACACCTTATAAGCCTATTAATCAAGATGGATAGCTAGAACAAAACAAATATAGGCTAGTAAAAAAAATGAATGAAAATAATACCCTACGGATAAGAATAATTACAGCAAAATCTAAAGTATAATAGACTAAGGACATTATAGAAGCAAGAAATAGGCTCACAAAAGCTAGATATGATACAAAGAAAAATAAAGCTAATGAAAACAAACTAAGGACATACTAGGCTAAAAAGAAAAATTTCAGAAAAGTGGTACATCAAATAATAAAGGAATACTGGAACAAGTTCCTAAACAAAATTAACTGGAAAGACCTGTGGAGTACCCTAAAATATACCAGGCCTGTAAGGGACTAACCCCTATCTATAATAAATAGACTACAGATACCAGATGGAAAAGCCTAATAGCTAATTGAGCACTACTTCCCCTATGAAATCTAACAGCCATTGCTAACCCTATTATAACAACTAGATAATATACAAGAGATCACTATAGAAGAAATAGTATATACCATAAGGAATACCTCTAATCTTATGGTAATAGGCCTAGATGAGATTCAGTACACATTATGGAAAAATATTTAGGATGTGTCCCCTGAAACCCTACCTAAACTACTATACCTGCTCCTTAAATATGGTATGTACCTAGCAAGCTTCAAAAAAACCCTAGATATAGCTATCCCAAAACCAAAGAAAGTAGACTATAGTAGCCAAAATACCTATTAGTGTATTTTCCTGATTGATCCACTAGGCAATATCCTGGAAAAAATAATGGTAATAAGGTTCTCATAATATGCTATCTACAATGGAATGGTAACTCTAAACCAGTATAGAGCCCTACCAGGAAGGTCCACCATTAACATAATCAAAGCAGTCAAACACAAAACTAGAGATGTCCTAAAATGGGGAAAGAAAATTACTATTGTTATGAATACCAGTAGGGGTCTTGTCAATAGCACCTTGACTCTTTACAAAAATAATAGATAGTTAATAATGTAATATGTGAGTATTATTGTCTCTACCCTTCACCATAGTGTAAGGAGTCTTAGAGATGATCCTCTGTCACATGTTATTATAGTATGATATGCTATAATATGGCTTAGCTATTAGCCTTAACTAAATATAGCAAGTCAGCCCTATACTTATTATGCAATCAGATTTTGACATGATGCAACATTGCCTTAGTCGGCTATGAGGTCATAATCAGGTGATTAGATAAGTATTACAAGGGACTAGGACTTGTTGGGAATTGAGGCCTGTAGAAGTCCTAAGTAATCTAAGTCTAAACAGGTGTTAACCCTGTAAGCCTATAGGATTTGTCCATAACTATTAGGTATTAAATATTGAAGGATAGTCTAGAAAGGGGAAGGTTTCTTTGATTTTCTATTCATTTATCATCTCTTTGAATGTCTTAGCAGAACAAAAATATATTTAAGGTGTATATATTATGGTGGTTCTAGTTTCCTTCCTTATTCTCCCTTAGGAGTTAGTAGGCCCCTTTTTAGGTGTTCACTATTGTGAACTATATACTAGCTTATTACCCTTACTTTCTCTGTGAATACTACTATGGTTACCTATAGAGTACTTTCAAGCCTTAAAGAATATATTCATCTTTTCTCTCTTCATATTGAAGTCTGCACCTTATAGGGAAGATGTCCTCCTAGTTGTACTCTTATTTAGCCAAGATATCTGAGTTCACTCAGTAATATTTGTAAACATATGAGCAAGTATCTTCATTGAGGTCTGAAGTCTATCCTGAACATGTAGGAAAAGTTTCTTTTAGTTGAGTCTTTCTTGGTAGAAATGTTGGCAGTTGTAGGCTAGGGGTATTCTTACCTAAGTCTTACATTTCTGAAAGGAGGTTGTAAAGATAAAATAAAATGAATTTCTCCCTCCTCCCTAGTTGCTTCTATTATCTTTCAGGCTCATTCACATCTTTAAAGTGCATCATAACTATCAGTTCTCAGCTTTTAGTATACAT
>JABYPW010001083.1:0-17941 GCA_016880775.1 Phymatotrichopsis omnivora
TCTCTCCCCCGCCCATCCATCCCCCATCCATCCACCGCCTCCCCCCTTCAAAAAGCCCTCTTCCTCCTTCCCACCCATTTGTCTCTCCTTTCTCCTTCCCGCACATCCTCGCCGTCGTCGTCGTCGTGCTTGTACCAGCCCTTTTTGCTTCATATTTCGTTTCGAGAGCCTGATTTTTCCCTCCCCTCGTACCCCGCGTCGTGCACTCTAGAAAAACCAAAAATAAAATAAAATAAAATAAAATAAATAAATCAAGAACACGATGTCGGTCGTTTCGCTACTCAATGTCAATGTGCTCAACAATCCCGCGAGGTTCACGGACAAATACCAATTCGAGATCACCTTCGAGTGTCTGGAGAGCCTGACGAAAGGTATCCCCTTCATCCCCGCTTTGATTTCCATCTCCTCCGCATCAAAAAACCCCCGTGCAGGGCAAATCCGCTAACTTTCATCCGCTAGACCTCGAATGGAAGCTTACCTACGTCGGTTCCTCGTCCTCGTGAGTCTTCCTTCAGCGAATTGCCATGCTCCCGCTAATCTCTCTAGTACCGAATACGACCAGGAGCTTGATTCCCTCCTTGTTGGCCCCATCCCCGTCGGCGTCAACAAATTCGTTTTCGAGGCCGATGCTCCCAACCTCGCGAAGCTGCCTTCCTCCGAGATCCTCGGAGTCACTGTCATCCTGCTTACCTGCGCCTACGATGGCCGCGAGTTCGTCCGTGTTGGATACTACGTCAACAACGAGTACGACTCCGAGGAACTGAACAACGAGCCGCCGAAACAGGTGCAGATCGACAGAGTTGTCAGAAATGTGTTGGCGGAGAAGCCGAGAGTCACTCGGTTCGCTATCAAGTGGTATGATTTAATGCACAGTTTTATACATATCCATCGAGGGAAGGTGCGATGGCTAATGCACGGCACACAGGGATTCTGAAGAATCTGCACCCGCCGAATTCCCTCCCGACCAGCCAGGGGCCGACGAAGCTGAAGACGACGGCGACACCTATGGTGCCGAGGAGGAAGAGCTTGAGTTGGAAGCCGAGGCTGAGGGCGAGGGCGAGGGCGAGGGCGAAGACATTGAGATGGGCGGAGCCGAGGACACCGCTGGCCCCTCGACCGGCAAGGATGAGGAAGAGGTTTCCGACGACGGTTCCGAGGACTTGGAGGCGGAGAGCAGCGGCGAGGATGACGACGAGGAGGAGGGAGACGATGATGACGCCATGATGGAGGATACAGAGAAGCCTGGCGAGGGACATGTGCACCAGGCGGCGTCGGTGACGACGAAATAAACAAGAGGTTTGATGAGACAATAAAGTTTGGGGCTTTGTAGGTCGGGTCAGGATAAACAAAGTGGGAACAGCTGGGGGTTGTATGGTCGGATCTGCAGGGATTTCATACTTCTTGGAGTTCTCACGAATTCAAGCCTTTACCGGTTTTTTTTTTTTTTTTTTTTTTTTTTTTTTTTTTTTTTTTTTTTTTTTTCTTTATTTTTGATCGTTTCATGGACACTTTCCGTTTTCGCTTATCCTAGTTATGTGTTAAATATCCTGTACACTGAGGGTCTGTGGTTTGATGTTTCTCTGCGAGGATTGGATTCTGGGGTCTCATGTTTTGTACTCTATTAGAGCCTGGCACGGGTTTCTTGGATCCTAGAAGAATATATGGGGGCGGTTGGGTTGCGTGAATTCCACCGCCTATCTATCAATTATCCACTTACACGGGGCTTTGCTTTGCGATGCTCAATTCGTTTGCGCAAGAGGCCTCGTGTAAAGTACCTGGCTATGCGCTCACTGCTATCTGCAGCAGTGTAGACCCAGCAGAGCCATGACAACAGGGGCGCCGCATGAACAAAGCGCTTCCGGTTATTTCTCGCTTTAATAGTGTGAGCCTGTGCCTTTTATACTTTGGAAAGCTCTTTGTTGAAAAAAAAAATAGGTTAGTAGGTTGGGATTGGTGTGGAGGAAAAACAAAAGTTAACGAGATTTGAACCATTGTAGGTTACATAGAGGATTCCAAAGATTAGTCATGGACCGATTTTGCTTGGTGCATGGTCATCTCTGGTAAAAGGCAAGAGATGAATACTGTTACGCCAAAGCCGGTCCAGTAATAGTTCGATGTTTCTTGGCATATATGACCTGCAAGTGCTTGAGCACGCAACTGCAGTGTTCCAAACCCCTATATACTATCTAGTGTGTACTAGTATATAGAAAATATAGAAGGGTGGAATTACATAAATTGCCCCGCCTATCTATCAATTATTCACTTTATTCTACAACACCCAACTCGTGTAGTACCTAGCAATGCGTTCTCTAGTCACTTGCAGCAGCGCAGCAATGATATGTAGCAGGAGCGCCACACGAATAGCGTGCTTAGTAAGCGAACAGGGCACAGCAATACGTCACTGCCAAGGGCTTGTCGTGGGGTCTTCGCTTGGCCCCTAGCCTGCTTCTCCGCTGTTGCTTGCCGCTCTTTGACATACCGAACACTCGCAACTACGCAGGAAGAAGAGCAACATACCGAACACTCGCAACTACGCAGGAAGAAGAGCAACCCACCTAATACATACACATCATGGATTTCCTGCGCGCAAAACAGAGTGGGGTGCAGCACGATTTCTCGGCGGGGCTGGGAGAAGACCGCTTCATGGTCGACGAGGTGCGTCCACTTCTCCTTCCTCAAGGACATAGCTAACATATCTCAGATCGCCAAATACGGTTTCCAAACCCCCATCTCCACGCTCTCTTACGACCCCATCCAGTCGCTCCTTGCCGTCGGCACCTCCGAGACTCCCGAGTTCCCCAGCAAAGTCCATGTCTTTGGACAGAAAAGAGTCCATGTTACATACAGTCTCCCTCGAAAAGCGCACGCTAAGTTCCTCAAGTTCTCCGACAACCGCCTCGTCGTTGTGGACTCCCGCAACGAGCTCATAATCTTCGATCTTACAACCCCCGGCGCTCCCGGCCACGGGTGGTCGCCGCCGGGGATCGTTACTGCTGTGGCAGTGGAGCCAGGCTTGGACTGGATTTTCGTGGGGTTGCAGAACGGGGAGGTAGCGGTGTACGATATGGACCGGGAAATTATCGCGCCGTTTGCGATCCCGAATTTGTGGAAGGAACGGAAGTCGGGAAAGGGAAGGGTGTGGAGTGTTATTGGCCTTGCCCTGCAGCCGAGGGATTTGGGCACTATCGTCGTGTTGTATGGCGAGGGGGCCGTCGTGTATTCGATTAAGAGTGAGAAAGTTATGCAGTGGTTGGAATATGAACTTCCAATTGGCGCGCCGGGAGGTGATGGAGCGGGAGGGACAGTAAGGCGGCCTAGAGGGACCGGGGTCGTGTGGCATCCCACGGGGACGTTCGTCGGGGGCATGTTCGACGATGGGAGTTTCGTGGTTTGGGATTCGAAGGATGGGAGGATTGTTCAAGCACGAACTGTCCAGGATTCGTATATCAATCTCCCCGGAAGTGCCCCCGCAGGAGGTGAATTTGTGGATTCTGGGGGCGGAAAACAGCCGTTGGTCAAAGTCGCCTGGTGCTGCACTGGAAACCCGGACGAAACGAGTTTGTTAATCGCTGGTGGAACTTCCGCGCTCTTTCCAACGAGGGGACTGACGTTTTTTGATCTCGGCCCGACTCCGAATATGCTCACCTCCAGCCACCAAATCCTTGCAGAGCACTTTGCAAATCCAAGACGCCAACGACTATTACCCACCCCCGCAGACTTGGATGTCGTAGACTTCTGTCTCATCCCCCGCACCTCCCCTCACTACGCTGGCGCGCACGATCCAATCGCCATAATAGTACTACTATCCTCTGGCGAACTGACAACGCTCGAATTTCCTACGGGAGTACCGATATCTCCAGCCTCATCCGGAAGCATGCTGCATCCGAGCATTGTTCTGACGCACCCCACCACAACCCGCATCGACGTTGCATCCGTCAGTCGGCAGCGCTGGTTAGGGATGGTAGAGTCACGCGGCCATGCGAAGAAAGAATTCGTGATTGGAGGAGTGGAGCGACCTCGACTGTTGAAGCGATATGAGGACCGAACCGTCGTCATGAGTTCGCATTCTGATGGTGGCGTCAGGATCTGGGATATCGGCCACGGCGACGAGATTGAGAATCCGGAGGTGTTGGAGATTGAGATGGGACGGGTGCTGGGTAGAGGGGTGGATCTCGAGGTCGCAAAGGTCGCGATGGCGGGAGTTACTGGGGAGGTTGTTGTGGGTATGGAAACGGGGGAGGTGGTGGTGTGGAGATGGGGAAAGAATAAGGCGTTTGGAAAAGTTTTTGAGGGAGAGGAGGAGGAGGGGGTGAAGGAGGGGTTGAGGGAAGGAGTGAGGGATGCGCAGGCGAAGGCGGATCCAGGAGTTAGAGAGGGGTTGTTGCCGATTTGTTTGTTGGAGCAGCATTGCGGAAGGGTGGAGACGGTGGTGTGTTCGGATGTGGGATTTGTTGCAGTGGCTTATCAGACGGGGCATCTGTGTGTGCTGGACATGAGGGTTTGTTTCTTTCCTTGCCTTATCTTCCTCTTACTTGTTCTACCCTCCTTCGGAAACAAGTTGAACGATTAACCAGTTGAACAATACAGGGCCCAAAAATAATATTTCACGCCTCTCTGACCTCCATCTCCAAAGAATCCAAACGCGCCTCCTTTCGCAAATCCTACCTCCCCACCGACGGCGAGAAAGTCACCACCCTCTCTTTTGGAGTCCTAACTCTCGACGACGACGGTAACCTCCCTCCCTCATCACCATCCATCACTCGTTCTAACATCAACAGAATTTTCCAGTATCTGTCTCTTCGCTGGCACCACTTCTGGTCGCATCGCAACCTTCAAAATTGTCCCCACTCCGGAGACTGGTTACACCTGCACCCTCGCGGGCATAACTTCCATGGATGGTGCCATCGTCTCGCTCTCTCCGCTGAACTCGGAAACGGGCTTACCGGCCGCGGCTAGTCAACAAGCTGTAGCAGGCCTTCGAGAAGGAGTTAAAGTCCCTGGTGTAGTGGTAGCGGTGTCGATGTCAGAGGCACGAGTCTTCAAACCGGCAAGTTCTAAAGGAGCCCACAAGGGGTGGGAGGAGCAGAGAGTTGTGGCCGCTGGGTGCGTGGTTAATGACGGTTTCGGCACGTGCCTATTCGGGGTGACGGAGAAGGGGCAGGCTAAGGCGTGGAGTTTACCGACGTTACGAGAAATTTGCAGTTTGGAGCTGGGGGAATGGTTTGCTGCTGAGAAATTTGCGGAGGTGAAGATTGGCGAAGGGGGTTATCTTGTTGGAAGAGGAGAGGGCGGAGAGGTGGGGTGCGTGTATTTGTGGGGGACCGGCAAAGGGATGTAAGTTTTCTTCTTTTTTTTTTTTTTTTTAAAAAAAAAAAAAATCGTGAGGAGTTTGAGAAGCGGGGGCGCTAATTTCGAGGTGCGTAGGGATGAACAACCGAAGGATACGTTGTATAATCCAGAGACTCCGGTACCAAATAGACCGACGATATCGAACCTGAAATGGCTTTCGGGTACACAACATATTTCAGTCGCTGACTTCGACCTTCTAAGTACTTTCTTTCCCCGTCACCCATCTTCCTCTGCCTCCATACTAACCTTTCCGCAGTCGGTGGCCCCCTCCGCCCTCCCTCAAAAAGACAACTCCAAAAAGAACACCAACAACGCATCGAAGAAGCTCGCGCTTCCGCCGCTTCCTCCTCCGCTGCCACTGCCGCACAGACCAACGATCGCGAAGGATTATTCGCAGGGATGGCAAGGAGCATGCAAGAGCGCACGGAGAAACTGAATTTGATGGGTGATAACATGGAGAGGCTTGGGGAGTCTTCGGCGAGCTTGGCGGACGAGGTTGGGAGGTTCGTTAAGGACCAGAAGAGAAAGGCACTTTGGGGGGGTGTGGTGGGGAAATGGTTTTGAGTGGTTGGTATCTGTTGGAGGTTGTTTTGTTTTGTTTTGTTTTTTTTAACAAATTACTTCTTTTGCTTCGAGTTGAGTGGGAAAGAGAAGGCGGGGGAGCATGCGGCATCACTTGGTAGTGTAAGCGTATGGTATTATATATATATGCAAAGATGGCAGCGCTAGCTAGGTCCGAGAAGAGTTTAATTTTTTTGCTCATGCTAGATTTTCATTTCAGTCTATATATTTAATCCCCTAAACCTAAAATACCCGGATCAAGCCCCCATCTTATTATCCATGATATTAAGCCAGCCTATTTCATTCCCGGAAAATTACAGCAAAAAATTGTCACCCATGAAAACCCTTGCTATTGTTGAAACGGGGTGACGGTAGTGAGGTCTAATTTAGATTGAATTTGCGAGTGATTATTGGTGATGTTGATGTTTCTGGTTGTTTTTGCTGGCTCAGATGAGTTGGTAAGGGATTGGAAATTTTTGCTGTGAGTCGGACGCGGATTTCTCGGATGGCTGGCTGTGTTAACGTTGAGAGTTTGTCTTAAGAACAGCAGAGTGCAAAGGGTAGGGTACATGTACATGTATGCAGAACAAGGTAGTTACATGTGTACTATACAAGTACGAGTATATCAAATGGTGTACTTAATGGGGTGAGGTGGCAGGATTCTTCGGGCTATTCGGCAGCGCTCAGCCTCATTGCGACGTGACGTATCTCCTGCCAATTACATCTACAACGTCAACTATAAATGCCGAGTCCTCCCACCGTTCGCCGACTGTATCTTCTCCACCATGTCCAATTTCGAACCCAACGCCATCCTCCGGGGTGCCCAGCTCACCCTCGTCGGCGGTTTGTCATCCCCCGTCTTTCTTCAACAGTGCTAACTGGCTACAGCCTACCGCGCTCTCCAAAATCCGTCGTTGTTCCAGGGTAGGCACTACAAGCATGCGCTCGCAGCCGTCGCCATCGGCTTCGCCATCCGCATGGTCATAGCGCTTCCCATCATTGGCGTGAAGAACCTCCTCTGGTTCCTCGGCTTCTTCATCGACCTGGAAAATGCCCAGTGGGATGACAATGTCATCTCCAGTCTGGAGTTTGTGGAAAAGAGCGTGCTGCAGCTACCGTTCTTCCTCATGAGCGCCATGCGTTATGTCGTGCCCACGCTCGACGAAATGTAAGTGTCCCTGCCATCTCGCCGTCGGTGCCGGATGCTGATGCGGGTGCTGGGCGGAAGGTTTATGAAGTCTCTGGAGTGGGTCGACCAGACTTACCTGGCAAAGCATGCTGCCGAGGACCCCGCTACCCTCAGAGCACTGTTTTATCCCAATCTGCGGAAATACGAAGCGTCCGCTAGTGCAAAGAGCAATAAGAAGCCTTACGATGCGATTCTTGGCTTTCTATGGCGGTACACGCGGAAGGCGGGAATATCGATCGCCGTGTATCTTCTGTCGTTTACGCCCTTGGTCGGGAGGTATTGCGCTCCGGCTTTTGTCTGTCTGGTGCCAACGTTTGCTGAGTGGGTGCCGCAGATTTGTTCTCCCTGCCGCTTCTTTCTACTCTTTCAATAAAGCCGTGGGTCCCGGCCCCGCGATTGCCGTCTTTGGGATGGGACTGGTTCTGCCTCGATCTTGGATGGTCGTCTTTTTGCAGGGCTTCTTTGCCTCACGTGGACTCATGCGGGAGCTGCTCGAGCCTTACTTTTCCCGCGTCAAGTTTACGAAGGAGGAGAAGAAGCAGTGGTTTCGTGATCGTGAGGGTCTTTTGTTTGGTATGTGCTCGTACTTTATCTGGTGACGCTGTCACAAGCTGATGGATAAGGCTTCGGTGTCGGCTTCTACCTCCTTATCAAGTTTCCCCTGCTGGGCGTCCTGATATACGGCATTGCCGAGGCCTCCACCGCGTATCTTATCACGAAGATTACGGATCCGCCTCCGGAGCCGAAAAATAGTGCGATGATGAGGGAGTTCGCTGCGAGCCAGGTCAAGTGGAAGAATAAACATGAATTTATGAAGCTGGATTTCGAGTTGTTTGATATATTGAATGCCAGGTTGTTGCAGAAGGAGGGGCTTGGTACTAAAATTACGGGGGTAAATGCGTCTTGCGAGGAGAATGTGAAGTATCGTTAAGACGTTTATTTGGTTGTTACATGCGTTGGAATTTGATATTTGGAGATTGTGGTTTTTTTTTGTTTTGTTTTTTTTGGACAGCGTGCTGTTTTTGTTACCGCAGAACGGTTGGTGCATAAAAGGATAGTAGTCGGTAACTAGGAAGAACATAGTTATGCGTGAAGATGTTTATCCGAATTCTCAATTGCATACGTCTACATAGCCGGACTTGCTAAATGCTGCTCGCATCCGCGGTAGAGATATTAGACGGTAGATATGGAATACGTCGCAGGGATATCGGAGGCACGGGCATAGCCGTTTCAATTGTGGATACCGATTTTGCATAAATATAAATATAGTATAGGGCCTGCTGAAGTGCTTGTTTATGTCGCCTCCAAAATTCCGGGTCGGGACTTGAAATTAAAGCCTTCTCATTTTCGTACGAGGGAAGCAAATTACGCATCTCATAAAAATGTATGCTTAAAAATTGGTCCTTTTATTACACCCTCATAGCAAAGCCCGTGCCAGGTATGTGCTCTAAACAATAGTTATTCTGTGCCGCCGCCAAGAAGGCAGCAGTTGCCAGAGGCTCCGCAATCCAACGTCCAAAGCTCAAGGTGTCCTCTCTGTCTCCGTCCCGCCCGCTCTCCCGCAACACCCGTCATTCAATCGTACTCCAACTTCAACCGGTCTTCGAGCTGTCTCCTATTGATACTCCCTTCCGCTGGCTTATCCGGAGACAATTGAGCATTCACTTCTCTTGGCATCTCCGAACAGCAAAGCATGCACCAGAAGCGAGTTCTTCTGCTGCTCTCGTCAGGCGTAACCGCAGCTCTCGCCTCCGCTCCTCGAGGCGTGGCTCCGGAAGGTATGTCCCGCGCAGTTGATGTTTCTTAACCGTACTAACAATCTAGACGCCACACTCTACGCGACTGCCGAGGGCACTTTCCGCTGTCTTACAAACCCCGCTGTTGCCATCCCCGCCGCGCAGATCAATGACGACTACTGCGACTGTCCGGACGGTTCGGACGAGCCTGGTACTAGTGCCTGCGCTCACCTCTCACATAAGACGCTCTCCATCCGCGGCTTCTACTGCCGCAATTCTGGGCACACGCCATCATATCTTCCGCTTTCTCGCGTGAACGATGGCATATGTGACTACGAGTTCTGCTGCGACGGCGCAGACGAGTATGGCCACGTCGGCGGTGTGGTCTGTGAAAACCGCTGTGCGGAGATCGGAGCTGAGGCAAAGAAGCTGCAGGAGGAGCGGCTGAAAGCCAGGACCGAGGGTGTGCGGACGAGAGACGAGCTGGTGCGCAGGGCTGCAGTCGTCAGGAAAGAAACGGAGGATAATATCCTGGTTATGCGAACTAAGATCGAGGCGTTGGAGATCAAGGTTAAGGATTTGGAGGAGGACCTGAAGGAAACGGAGAGGAGGGAACGTGCGAGGCTTGCTCAGGCTGCCAAGCCCCCGGGGAGAGCTGCCAAGTTCGTGCAGCTTGCTAAACAACGGACAGAGGAGTTGAAGGATGCCCTGGCGAAATTGAGGGCGTCTAGGGACGAGAATGAAAAGCGTCTCGAGGAAGTGGAGGCTATTTTGACGGCCTTCAAGGTGGAATATAATCCCAATTTCAACGACGAGGGTGTTAAGAAGGCCGTGAGAGCTTGGGAAGAATATTTGGCTGCGGGAAAGGCGGAGAGAGTCAAGAATGATGCGGAGGAAAGGGACTTGGAAGAGCTGCTGAACGGTGAGGACGTTGACTGGGAAGCGTTTTTGGACGCCGACGAGCCGGAGGATGCGGCGGGTGGGTGTTACCTCTGCCCTGTTTGCGGAAAGTAGGATGCTGATTTTGATACCCTCCAAAGTGTACGGATTCGAGCATTGTCTGCCCGCCGGTGCCGGAACTTGGGTTCGCAAGCAGCTCGATGGGCTCCGCCAGATGGCCGTTGAGAATGGAATCCTGGCCGATAAGTCAACACCCGGTACTCCGGAATCGAAAGGTACACAGCTCCCCAATGCCTCCCCACCTTAAAAAAAAAAAAAAAAAAAAAAAAAAAACCAAGTTCTCACCCTGACTTCCAGCTGTGACTGCCGCACGCGACGCTCTCTCCGCCGCCCAGCGCGAGCGAGATGACTCCCGCAAGCACCTCACCTCCCTAGAAGCGGACCTGAAGCAACCCTACGGCCCCTCCGACGTCTTCCTGCCCCTCAAGGGTGAATGCATCTCGCGCGAGTTCGGCGAATACAAATACGAATACTGTTTCCTGACAAAAGCGTACCAAAAGTCTCTGAAAGACTCCTCGTCCATCTTGCTCGGCGACTTCTCACGCATCGAAATCGTCGACGCCGTTGCCCGCAGCGACGCGGCGGGCGTATTCGAGTCTGGTTGGGAAGAGGCCCATGAAGAGCGGGCGTCGGGGATTGAGCTGAGACACGAAAATGGTCAGCAGTGCTGGAATGGGCCAAAACGAAGCGCTAGGGTCGAGCTGTTTTGTTCCCTCGAGAATGAAATCTGGAATGTAATGGAGGAGGAAAAGTGTGTTTATAAGTTTGAGGTGGGCACGCCGGCTGTGTGCGAAGGTTTCGGGCCGGAGGGCGAAGTGCTAGAGGAGAGGGTTAGGGATGAGTTGTAGATTTGGTGGTGGGGAAAAAAGGTGTGAAGTTGTTTGGGAGAGAGATAGGAGGTTTGTGTTTTGTGGGGTTTGAGGCATATATAGGTTGTGATATCATGTATTTCCATTGTTCCCCCACTCTTTATTAAAAATTTGAACAGCTGTGCATGTCGAATATCTTTGACGATCGGTTTTTTTTTGGGATTTGAGATGTGAACGGAGTGAGTGATCTAATTATTAAGTATAGCGTTTCCTGGACGGTAAGACTTTTCCTCGATGAAGTATTTTCCTGCGGACTACTATTGCCTGCGTTTTTACTTTTTTTTCTTTTCTTTTTTTTTCTTTTTTTCATTGGAATGGGTGCTTCTCTATCTTTTCTAGGATATTTTGACCGGGAGGGGGAAGTAATTGGGTATGTTTAGACGGTATGATTTGGTGGTATAGGAAATCAATAGTGTCATGCCAGCAACATGTAAATCAATTGAACGGAATGCAACAATGATGGTATAATAAGATCTTTACGTGAAGGGAAATGAGTTTTAGAACCCCAGGCCAAGGGCTCGATATACACGGAGTGTGGTTAGGCCGCGTGCTTGACTGTGCATGGAGAAGACCTTGGCGGGTGGGCTATAAAAACCTCGTAAGTAGAACGAGTGAGAGCGTGTGAATATCACGGGGGAAATCCCAAGATTCATAAATTTCCAGACGCACCGGTATATCGTGGAGCGTTTCACAAACCCCGACTCTCATTACACCTTCTCGCCACTCCCGGGGCAATAAAAAAAAAAAAAAAAAAAACGTGAACAACACGCAAACACCGCCAAATGTTTAAGATAACTCATGGAAACCATTACCGACCGAACCACCGGAACCACTCGGATTACAAGCGTCCTTTAAGGCGACTGTTTAAGCGTCATTAGATTGCCCTTTGCGCGTGCAGTTGGGGAAAGAAACTCACGAATGGCATATAGCCCATAATTCGTCGGGTCAACCGACGCCAGAGCCGCAGCTCCGCTTGTCACGCTTTGCGAACCATCGCTGCTACTGAGAGCTACGTCGTCCCTAGGAGAGTTTCTTTGTGAGCCAGTGAAATACGAAGCATCGGAGGAGGGAGGACTTTTTGTACGGGCTCTTGACAAAGCCCTCGAAAGTCACTGTCTGTACGACGTAACTGAGCAAGATTACACCTGGACGCGGGGTTTCTAGTTAGTTCATGGAGCGGCACGTTTAATGGGAAGAAAACCAACTCTTGAATGTTTTGAAAGATTCCACGGTTCCTGAAGGACACCCGCTCTCTGGCAACCCTTGCCTCTCGTGGAAGCTGGGACAAATCCCGATGGTGTTGGAGCCCGCCCAGGAAATTTCCCAGTACTCGCTGACTAGCATCTGGCCCCACCAGACGGCCGCATCCCTCTCATCGCTGCGGCCCGTAAAAAGAAATTTAAGTCTCCTTCATCGCTCGCTAGGTCCAGGACATGTCCTCATAGAAAGAGGAAGAAGGAAAAAAAGCACTACCTCGCGCAGATGTTATTCCACGTGTCACTCAGATCCGCTTCGCCGCCGAGGAGTATGATTCCCTCCCGAGATATCGTGGAAAGTTTTCGGTAGACCCGCGCGACCGCATCCCAGCCGGTTTCGTCGAGAGTTGGGAATACATTGCTAGGTAGTGGATCGGAATCAGTCGCCGGGACCTTGCCGGGCTTGATAACTTCGGACCCATTCTAGGCAGGGAGAACTTACTAAGGATCGGACCTTTTTTCCGCCGCTACCAACGCGCTCGGAACGAGCTTTTGAAATATTTCGTCGACGACTGCCGCCGTCTTTGCTCTGTTATCTGCAGTGAACCCTTCATACGATATCCCTCCCTTTGCCGGATAAATGTGAGCCGGTGAAGCTTCCGCGCTAGAACATGCAAAAAACAGCGAGGATATTATGACACAGGAAACGAAAAACGAGAGGCAGAGGAGCATAGATAATCGCCGCATCATGGATAGGGGTAAATCGATGATTAACGAACTATGCCCTACCCTACCCCTGGTCCCCTGAAAGCGAGATTTGGGGGGAATATCTAGTAGAGATTATGGAAATTGTAATAATCTGCGGCAAATAAAATAAACTCCGCGATTTTAGGCACGAACGCAGGCAACCGAGGTTTGGCGCGAGGCTATCATCCAAGATCAGCGCCCAGGATCAAGCTGGAGATGCAATTATTGCGGCGGTGCAAAGGACGGGCTTACATCGCTTGCAAAATCAGCCTACTCGACAGCCGGAGCCTGCCAAGCAACGCGAGGCCGTGACTTTGTTCTTGAGAGACGAGAAATAGAGATGGTTGTTGTTGCGAAAAAAAAGTTGGGGGATTGTGCGGATCCACGAAAATTGAAGGAGGCCAGTTGAAGAAATTGGGCCAAGATGAGCGGTGTGGATTGTATGGAATACTTACCCCTTTTTTTTTTGCAATCGATGACCACGTTGCTGGGCTTTTGTACTCGTGTCTCGCAAAAAGAACCTGAAGAAAATTCGATCGCGTCAGGCAATGGTGAAGAGAGTACCAGACTATTCGTTTGGCCGCCAAACAAATAATTTGATTCGGTCTTCGCCTTTGCCTGATCGATTTCAGGCCGGACAAGAGGGCCGTCGAACATATTTGGTCTTCATGCCCGACACGAGTATGTATATAGAGTTAACAAGGAAAGGCCGGGTGCTACTCAAGTAAATAAGGTCGCCAAGCTTTGGTGCACGTTACTAGAAATGGGTTGTATTTTGGAAGGGGTAGCAGGGGTGCTTTGAATTGGTAAGACATGGAAGACCCACTTCTGTGCCTTTCCAACTTGGAAATCTGGACGAAGGGAGGGGGCGGTATCTTCCACTTCCCATGTACTATGCCATGGTATTAATTACTGTATGCGGTAGATTGTACCTAGAAACAATGAGACATGAGTTGAACAAAAAAATTACAACTTGCTATGTACTCTACTTTAGGTTCATATGTAGATCTGGGGTTCTATGCGCATGGGCGCTTAAAGTAATTGCTCAGGCCTTCGCATCTTTCTTCCAATTACATGCAGCGGTTAATAACCGCCGACACCGGAAGACCCTCGTGATCTGAAATGTACTAGTATTCTACTTAGTAGAGTATAAGTGCTGTTTTACCAATTTTTGTGATATCATTAACAGTGGTCTAGGATTTGCTACATTATGATAGAATACTGTGGATGGTAATCAGGGCCCCCTAAATCGCAAGTACACGCAAAATTAGGAAGAGAAAAAAAAAAAAAAAAAAAAACTACTTGCACTCGAATGTCACCCGGAAGAAGCGCAGATAATGGGTTGCAACGGTCGCGACAGTAAGTACATAAATCAACCGTGAAGGAGTTTTTTCTTTTTTTTCCACATCTGCAATGTATTAAGGTTGAGTGCCGATGTCATCGCAAAAGTTCAGGCTGGCACACGTACGTGTACAATATGACTCAGATCGTGAGTGTTGACGACTGGTCACCAAGTCAAAGAAAGAGCGGAGCCCCATGCGATTACCTTCATCAGTTAGGCTCTCCTACCTGCCCGCAAACTCTGAAGATTTCAACACTGCGGATAGCAACTCCGTAGCTAAGGACGATGGAGCATCTTCTCCGGCACGAGTCATCACTCTCCACGCTCGCGTTCACTATAAACCTTCCAGTTGTTATATGCATGGCTCGGTGTGTTTGAACATTGTTTCCAAAAAGTATTCTCGGGGAGGACGCCTTTCAAATCCGCTCTCGAATTAGATACCCATTGTTGTCTACGATTGGCGTGTCGCGGTCGTTGAACTTTGATCAACCACCTCACTCTTGACAAGAAAAGTTTGATACTTTGTATTTAATAATAGCTGGGATAACAGCTGGGATGGCCAGAGCTTTTGTTTTTAAGTGTTTAAAATTGGCGATTCGCCTATCTTTTTCTTTGTGGTTTCACTGTTCTTCAAAGAGAAAAAAAAAAAAAAACATCTGAAGACCTCGAGTTTTTACTTAAGTGTCATGTGCGTGATATTTGGAAGTCTGCAAATTTATATAGTTGTTACCATTCGACAACATCCAACGATGTCGTAGCGGGCATTGATGGTTTTAACATTATCGCTGCAGTGTAATGTAGTTCCGGCTCTTCGAGTAGTACTAGTACATACCCGGTAGCTATGACCGTACATAGCAATCCGTGCTCGAGCAGTCGAGCTTGCAGAGCCGCGTTATCGCACATGCCGCAATTGGAAAGTACGATCACGTAACTGCATAAGGCTATCATCTTCGCTTCTGGATGTTTCGAATCGCCCCGGTACGAGGAGACGTGGCGTCGAAGATTCCAGCTCCAAAGGACGTGCTTAACAGTGTAAAGTCAGCGTAAAGCACAGCACAGCCTGAGCACAGAGCCGCATGTTAGCCATGCTTCAGCAGTTAGAGAGGCTGAGACAGTGAAACTCGGTTGCCGCGCCAACCAGCGATTGTCGTCACTTTCGCCAGGCGATCCTACGTCAGTGACAGAATCCAATAGAACACAGAAATGTAAGGGCAACGAAGGCAAGAAGATCGCACCAGAGAGATAATGCGCCTAAACTGGAGATTCGAGTATGAGAAAAGCTTCGGAGCGATTCGCCGACCGAAGCGGCACAGTCTGTGCATTTTGTTGTATCTGTGGTGGGGCTTGGAGGCTGGAAGTTGGTGGATGGGCGGTGGAAGCTCATGGGCGGTGGAAGCTCGTGGACATCGATCGTAGCTTCTAGCGCGCTCTCGCTCCGTTCCTGCGCTGTGTGCAGCCCACCGTCCATCCAAACTATAAAGCCCTTTCCTTCACCACCCTCCCCCATCCTCATTCTCTCTTCTCCATCGGAAATAGTCATTGCTGACATTTCTATTAACGCGCTTCCACGAATCTCTTTTCTCTGCCAATAACCTCCCTATTCCCATACCTTACAAAGTCCTAATCGTACTGCAAATAACAGCCTTTCACAATGGCACCTGCTGTTGGAATCGATTTGGGGACCACCTACTCTTGTGTCGGTGTGTTCAGAGATGACCGAATTGAAATCATCGCGAACGACCAGGGAAACCGCACAACTCCTTCGTTTGTAAGTTCCCCGCCTCTTGTGAACTCTATTTTCTCGATACCGTTTCCGCCGTTGCGCCGTTGCTGTGTGCCCCTCACTTGCCCCACCATCGGATCTATCACCGCTGCTAACATGACTGCTTTCGCATACAGGTTGCGTTCACAGACACCGAGCGTCTAATTGGTGATGCGGCTAAGAACCAAGTCGCCATGAATCCGTAAGTTTCCCTCAAATTTATGTTGCTGTTCCTACTATATCCCTTTCGCTTAAAATCTTTCACGTGCTGTATCCTGCGAAAAATGGCTCTAACGTATTTCGCCCAGCCACAACACCGTTTTCGATGCGAAGCGTCTTATCGGCCGCAAGTACGAAGACCCTGAAGTGCAGTCCGACATGAAACACTTCCCTTTCAAGGTCGTCAATAAGGGTGGAAAGCCTGTCATCCAGGTCGAGTTCAAGGGGGAGACCAAGTTTTTCACTCCCGAGGAAATTTCCTCGATGGTCTTGACCAAGATGAGGGAGACTGCCGAGTCGTACCTTGGTGGCACCGTCAACAACGCTGTCATCACTGTCCCCGCCTACTTCAACGACTCCCAGCGTCAGGCTACCAAGGACGCCGGTCTTATCGCTGGTTTGAATGTCCTCCGTATCATCAATGAACCTACCGCTGCTGCCATTGCTTACGGTCTTGACAAGAAGGCTTCTGGTGAGCGCAACGTTCTCATCTTCGATTTAGGTGGTGGTACCTTCGATGTGTCGCTTTTGACCATTGAGGAGGGTATCTTCGAGGTCAAAGCCACTGCTGGTGACACCCACTTGGGAGGAGAGGACTTTGACAACCGTCTTGTCAACCACTTCGTACAGGAGTTCAAGCGCAAGCACAAGAAAGACCTTACTTCTAACGCTCGTGCGCTCCGTCGTCTGCGTACTGCCTGCGAGCGTGCTAAGCGCACTCTTTCTTCCTCGGCTCAGACTTCCATTGAGATAGATTCTTTGTATGAGGGTATTGACTTCTACACTTCTATCACCCGTGCTCGTTTCGAGGAATTGTGTCAGGACCTTTTCCGCTCTACCATGGAGCCCGTTGAGCGTGTCCTTCGCGACTCCAAGATCGACAAGAGCTCCGTCCATGAGATCGTCTTGGTCGGTGGTTCCACCCGTATCCCTAAGGTCCAGAAAATGGTGTCCGACTTCTTCAACGGAAAGGAACCTAACAAGTCCATCAATCCTGATGAAGCGGTCGCATATGGTGCTGCCGTCCAGGCTGCTATCTTATCTGGCGACACTTCCTCCAAGACCCAGGAGATCTTGTTACTTGACGTCTCCCCATTGTCTCTTGGTATCGAGACCGCGGGCGGTGTCATGACTTCTTTGATCAAGCGTAACACCACCATCCCCACCAAGAAGTCTGAGGTCTTCTCGACCTTCTCCGACAATCAGCCTGGTGTCTTAATTCAGGTATTCGAGGGTGAACGTGCCCGCACCAAGGACAACAACCTCCTTGGAAAGTTCGAGCTTACCGGTATTCCCCCGGCTCCTCGTGGTGTTCCTCAGATCGAGGTCACCTTTGACATCGACGCCAACGGTATTTTGAACGTCTCTGCTGTTGAGAAGGGTACCGGAAAGGTAAGGAATTTAATTTCGTATATATTTTATACACTGTCACTAATAATTTCAACAGACAAACAAGATTACCATTACCAATGACAAGGGTCGTCTCTCCAAGGAAGAAATCGAGCGTATGCTTGCGGAGGCCGAGAAGTACAAGGAAGAGGATGAAGCCGAGGCTGCTCGTATCACCGCTAAGAATACGCTTGAGTCGTACGCTTACTCTCTTCGCAACACCTTGAACGACGAGAAGGTCGACGAGAAGCTCGATGCTGGGGACAAGGAGAAGTTGAAGAAAGCCATCGATGACACGGTTGAGTGGTTGGACAACAACACTACTGCTTCCAAGGTACGCTAACTTTAAACGATACAATTTAATTCAAATGCTAACGTCGCTTGTAGGATGAATTTGAGGCTCAGCAGAAGGAATTGGAGAGCGTTGCCAATCCTATTATGATGAAGTTCTACCAGGCTGGTGGTGCCCCCCCTGGTGGTGCCATGCCCGGTGCTCCTGGCGGCTTCCCTGGCGGTGCTCCTCCATCTGGTGGTGATGACGGTCCTCAAGTTGAGGAAGTCGACTAAATGTCGCAAAAAAATAAAAAATAAATTAATAAAAAAAAAAAAAAAAAAAAAACGG